>DWFO01005164.1:0-10751 GCA_018246595.1 Mimoniades nurscia nurscia
AAATTAGAAAATTTTTAGTAGTGCTCGACCTGGGAATCGAACCCAGGACCTCCCGTTCGGCAGTCGCACTTGCAACCGCACCAACACGGCCAACGAGGTATTATAGAAACAAAAATACAATATCACACCGCGACTGTATTTTCCCGAAAGTGAAAGCACGTGAATGTAGTACCGCCACGTTTTACCTGTGAAAAACGTAAAAACCTATATATAGTTAATTGCATCAATCAATCAATGCTGGGTTAATAGAAATTCAGCTGAAGTTATTTTGCAATAATCCGCGAATAGGGTGACTGTCTAGTTGGTCGAGTGGGAAAGGTCCTGGGTTAGATTTCCGGGTCGGGAAATGTTTGATTTTCAAACTCATATTCAAACTTGGATTGCATCGGACACATTTTAAAAGTAAGCCACGTCAAAAGTTCCGTCAACAGCCGAGCATGTATGAGGACTTTTATTTACGTAGAGGAGACGTAAGAAGTACCAGAAACGTAGCAGGTGGGAATCTTCAATCTCTGGCTACCCCGGTGGGAAAAAGTCTAATAATATGTATGTATTTTAATCAGTAAAAACATTTAAATAACTTATAAATATTACATTATATAGTTCGATAATAATATCGTGATTACATCGACCTGGAATTCCCAGAACATGCGAGTGGATTGAAACTCTGTAAACGAAATAATAGCAATCTCAATTTCTTCCCAGGAGACTGAAGTATTGAATTTGTAGAAAGCTAGAGTTCAATGAAAATTTTTCTTTTCATACAATCTTATCGTAGACTCGTATTCCTTTAACGATCTTGATTTAACTCGTTTCTATAACTGACAAGGTTAAAATAATATTGGTAAAGGGTGTTACAGAACTGCAGTTCACTACAAAATGTGTATTATAATAAGACAGTAGGATTTTTACAAACTTTCTTTTAGCTTTGCTTTATGATGATAAAAATCAACGATGCCATACTATTCAGTTATAAATAAATAAAGGCAACTTAAAAAATATTTGAAATCTTTATCTTTACTTTCTCTATATATTTTTTAAATCTATAGATTTTATAGTTTACATTTAAGAAATATCGTAAACAGGTGCGACGCCTAAAAACTTTGACATCAACTTTGCACAAAGCCTTCGTCCCTGTAATTAGAAACCTTCCAGAGTTACAACATGGTGTCTCTGTTACGACGATACTCGTGGCGCGTTTAATAGAAAGTAATTTTGTATAATGCTTTTAAAGTCTAAAGATAAATTTTATATTACTAATATACCAATGAATTAAACATAACAGCTTAATAATATAACGAGAGTGTTCCTCGAACTATCGTGTATCATAAAAGTAAGGAATTATAACGTAACTTCACGCCTGTCATCCACGACTCTTCGTGCCTACATTCTACATTCCTCTGTCTACCTCTGTAGACAGAGGAATGTAGAACAACGTTTCACCAGTTACGTATACGTCCCACTATGGAATAGATGGTGAGCCTATTGCCATATACCGGGCACATATCCAGACTCCGAGCCACTACTAGAAAATCTAAAATAGAAAATTTAACAGTGCCAGACCCGGGAATCGAACCCAGGTCCTCCCGTTCGGCAGTCGCAATTGCAACCTTTACAATTAATAATTATTTGTTGCAAATAAGTATATGTTTCCGTAGTTACACGTCAATACACATTTCCGTCTTCCGTCGCACTTGCAACCAACACGACCAACAAGGCAGTCAGAGGCACCAAGGAAATATAGTGTCTAATATACGATAATATATCACGAGATTCATTTGTATGTTTACTTTTATTCCACGACAGTGAACCCAGTTGCTGTAACTGACTATAACATATATAATAGATATATAATTATCAAATAGCAAATTACGTAAATACTTGCTAGGGTATTCATTGATTTTCTTAAAACTGTTCTTCTATTTTCATATTAACTTACAATTGGCAAAAGATCGCCTGATGATGGGGCAACTTCTTTCTTCATCTGATAGTTAATATGGAGTCATTTATTTAATCTCATAATTAAATCAGATCGATTTATATTTAAGCGCGTCCCCACACTTCATATGTAATACAATATTCAAATGATTTTCTATAGCAAGAAAATGTTAAGCCAATTAAAAGCGTCTATTCTAATGCCTTTAACAGCTTCTAACAATCGCTATTCTTCAAGTCGTTAAGTGTGCCTGTAAACTTTTACATACGTACGCTGAAATAAAAGCAACAATTCAGCCAAACCTTTTGTTGCGAAGTTTGAATAATGTCGAACTGTACGCGCCAGTCACGCTCCACACGGACCATAAAGCGTTTTCAGCTGAAAATTGAAAGTGACTTAGGTTGTAAAGCGTAGCGAAGTATCGGCTTGAGAATTTAACGTCTAAATAATTCCATGTTTGTGTTTTATATTTGGTTTGTTTATTGTAGTAAGAAATATTATCAGCTAGTAATAAGATCACTTTCAAATACGCAATCATTTTATATTTCTATTCATTGTTACCTGTTTTGTAGCCTCATTGTTATAAAAGTTAATGGTATAAATGTGAACATGCTCAACAAAATATTAATGGCGCAAAAGCAGATTATGTTTTTTTTTGTTTTTCTTCTCATTTCCAATCGAATTATCTTCTCGCTTTGACCATTAAACGTTTTCTGAATTTCAGCTCATAATACTCATGTATATATATCTCTTTGGTCATATTTTCTCAAAGCATCAAACGCTTTTAGACAGAAATGAAAACGGTTATGAAACATAGTCGTGTATTGAATTCAGAATGCAACGATAAAAAAGCTGAAGATTTCTTGTTATATATTGTTTATTGCAGTATAAAATAGATCTGTTTGAATATACATGTACGCTTAAACATGAAATTCTATTAATATTTTATTGATGTTTTTATTATAACATACATGAAAGCAATCAATTCTAAGTGCTTTGGAGCATTTTGCGATGTTAATGGGAATGGAACTAGATTTTATTTATAGGTTTTGTTATAAGTATCAATAACAGGAGAAATAATAGATTTCGACCTGTTTTTAAATTTATTTGACTTCAATACTTTTGCTTTATATTTTTGTGCATATGTTATATGTATTTTTTTATATTATTGAATATCTTTTTAATATTTAACTCTTCTAAACAAATAAACTTTAAGTCTTACTTTAAGTCTTGTAGAAATAATAAAATATTAAGTCGGTACCCCTTGATATCATTATTACTTAATGTCATTCAGTCGAGATGTTTAAGGCCTTAAAACTTTTAATTATACAACCCACCTCCTCTATATTCTTGTAGGAAGTAATTTACTTATAATTTCTTTAGTTACGAAAGTGATATTCTTATACCAGTTCGTGTTAAACATATCTGCTTACTCTAAAGACAGCCTTATGTAAAAAAATGGCGGTTTTAATGTCTATTTACCGAGCAAAAACTAAGCAATCGTTCAGTAACTGTAGCGTTCCTTACAATCCTGGGTCCGCAGCGGGCGCTGCGCCGCGGCAACGTCAAAGCCAGTAGGCGCTGTAAGGCGAAAGAAGTGCAGGAAGTGCGTGGCTTAAATCACAAGAGTTCTTAAATACATTAATACAAATAACTTATTATTAAATATTATAAATTAATAAAAACTTTGTGTGTAACAATGTATATGCATTTGTAATTAGGGTTGCTAAATTTAGCGTTGATTACTTCATTTATTTTCTTAATGTAGATGACATAATAAGTTATAATATGACAGGAACATTATAAATATATTAAACTTGTATGTAGATTTTTTACTGTACTAAATGTATCTAACGCGTCGTCGTTGCACTGGAAATTCATTTAAAGAAAATATTATTAAATACGTTTGGGTTTCAAAGTGAACCAGGTGATTAAATATTTATATATTATATGTAATTATGATGATTATCGTAGGATATTTCCACACGTACCATGATCCAAAAGTAGACAAGAATCTGGTGTTATGGTAACCAAACTGCTATAAACTACATTATATATGTACATAAAATATGAATATAATATGTATTCTTATATGGACTAATTTTTAACAATCGCATACAAAACAAATAAATTCATGTATTTATCACACAAATATTAGTCGCGGTTGCTAATCGAACTCGTGGACTTACGAGCCAGTCGAACAGTCGACCGGACATACGGAGACTCAAATCGTTGCACTCCCATGCCCTGTACCACACCACGGATTTATCTAGGAAGATTTATTCAGTATTGTCGCGACGCGAAGGTGTGTGCCATAAATCGTATTTCAGTACGATAACCTCGGATTTTCACGCTCCCAAGGTAAATTTAATTTCAAATGCTGAGTAATTTTATGCACGAATACCTGTGCCGAGGTAAAATAAAGATGTGTGTCGTGTGTGTGTGTGTGTGTGTGTGTGTGTGTGTGTGTGTGTGTGTGTGTGTGTGTGTGTGTGTGTGTGTTTTGTTAATGTGTTTTTTTAATGTTTCCTTTGAAGGGAGTTATTTTTTTTAATGAAGAGAATACCTAACGAGCGAGCAGTAGTTACTCGTACGAGTGGTCGCTAACATATACATATAATAATGTATGTATATACATACGTATGTACCTCCGCAACTGGCCTAGAACAGGACTGTATGTAACATTAGATATGTAACGATGGAAATTTAGCACTCGATTCTCTTGGGTTACCTCCTGAGGAACCTAGCATCAACATCTAATTTTAGTGCTTATTCGTGTTTTATATATTTCTAGGCGAGTGTGATTGCCTAAACATTCCCTTTATGAAATAGTTTTAAAGAGTAAAAATTGTTAATTATATTTTCGCTTTCAATAACCGGAATATCAAGTTGCTTTTATAATGAATTGATAACAATATTTTTTTATACAATACTACCAAGACCACCGTAAACAAGATGGGTACTAACAAACATTCCATGAAGGCATGTCACGTAGTCTTTACGCGGCATGAAATAAGATTGAAAATAGTTTGCACTTCGCGTTTTATACGTAGTAAAGCTACAGAGACTATTGGTATATTTTTATGATAAAATCCGATCGATTGCTCTTACAAGCCAACGGGTAGAGGATTCCGAACAACGTGAATAATATGTATGTTTTTTTTTATCAATGGAGCGGATAGATGGCTTCGATCTATTATTATTGAGTCGGCGAACCTCTGGAGCTTATGAAGATATAGGAAACCATATTGAGTTTGTACTGAAAGCACCCGATTAAATAAATAGATTAATTGTCAGCCATATTGTAGTTAATAGTCATATTAAATAAATAGTTTAATTGTCAGCCATATTGTAGTTAATAGTCATATTAAACAAATAGTTTAATTGTCAGCCATATTGTAGTTAATAGTCATATTAAAATGTAGAGGAGAAATTTAGCAAGGAAAACGTTTATAATAAATGTAATATAATCGTTACGTTGTACTTAAAGTCAAATATGGGTTACTAAAAAAAAAATTGGTGATACTGGTGTTATAGAAAATTATTATTTATAAATAATACGTGCAAAATATTATGACTAATGATATTACAACAGTAGGTATGCAAAGGTACAAAACAATGAAGTGTTTAATCGGAAACAGTGAACTTAAATAATACAGTAAAATGGTGTTTATTTTCACTATGATTCTTTTGATATTAACAATAATTTCATTATGTAAAGGTAATAAATCATTTATACGGAGATTAATTGCTTTTATTATGAAAAACAAAATATTATATATTTATGTATGTAATTAATACAATTTCCAATAAACATTTTCCATGTATTGTATAATTTACAATAATATCGTATCATTTCTAACAAGAAAATGTCAATGTTAGTTAATTAATAATATTACACTTGCAATATGGGCGAAGATTGTGAACGATATGAGATCCCCGTAAGTAACAAACGTATCCCTAATATAGCAGTCTCATTATCTTTCAGTTAAAGAGAACAATAACTTTAAGTATAAGATAATGAACGTTGTTAATGCTCTTTATACTACCCTCTTATTCCAACAGGGTAGAAAATGGACGCCGTAGACTCTTGTAAATGGACCTAATTTAGTTCAGCTAACGACACAAATAGATATTACTGATGTAGGAATAATTTACAATCGGTGCGTTGATTATGAATAATTAAAAAAAAATATCGACGTACCTTCATTGAGTATATTGTAATTTAGTAAATAATAAAAATGTTAGTAAAAAAAATTGTTAGTATATAATAAATAATAAAACTGTTAGTAAATTTATATTTATATTTAAGTAGCGTTAAAATTATAAAACTTTAAAGTTGTAAAAGTAAACATAGTATAATTTATATAATTTTTGTAATGTAATAAATTAAGAGATCGGTAAATTAGTAGTGCATGTTGTGATTACTTGTAATTGTGAGATCAGTTAGCAATAGTCCATAATATGTTATTCTGTATTTTAATCATTGTAATTGATGATTCTTGCGTTAGTAATCCAATAAATAAATAAATAAATAAATAATTGGTAAAAATACAAAAATAGTAGTTTATAAACGACTGAACAAATAAATAAGAAATAAATAAATATTGTAATGTAGCACAGTAAACAGATACATTGAGGACGTAACAAATATATTATTTCAACATTATGATTAACAAAGAAAAATCATTATAACTAGTCTTAAAAGAATGCTGTTCAGAGAAAAAAATAACAATGACGTCCAGACAGTGCTACCAAAATAAAGATAAAAAAATTGACAAAAATGAGCTGTCATTTTTGTGTCCATTGGAAAAGATTCGTCAGTGTGTTGATTTTCTAAAACAAAATATTATACAATATAAACGACGTGAAAGATGTTTCGAGCTAACAATTTTGACAAATTACTTGGTAAGTGTGCTTACTGCAATATCATTAAAAGTTTTAGATCTAAATGAATCATCTTATCATTTCGGTAATTCCATTTTCTGATTATTCTAATTTACATTACTTTCTTTTTTGTTTTGATCTTGCTTACAGCAGAAAATTGTGTGCCAGTGTCAAATCTATCATGGATATTTTTTCAGTATAGTTTTAATATAAGATCTAGCCCTTTGGCGTACATATCTGTACTAATTGTGAAATCAATTGTTCCAGATAAAGCGACTAGTAATTTGCGTCTAGATCCCGATTGGCCGACGATACTGCAAATTTGTGATTTAATTAGACAAAATGATTGCACGTTAGTATTATCCTGGATTTTCTAAATTTTTCGTAATTGTACAGATTTGTTACTTTCATGTTTACTTGAACTTCGGTGTTTATTGCAGCCCAAAATACGCAGTGGCCGCGGTCAAGAAGAAACTATATTCGCACAACCCGCACCAGGCTATGTTTGCTTTGCTTACCTTGGAAAGTATTGTAAAAAACTGTGGTATGTATATCATGTATAAAATAAAACATATGTTTATGATCTTCCCGATTTCATTATAATAAACATATTCAAATTCATAACTGGATACCATCACAGGTATAAATTCGCAGTCTAGTTTAGCTTAGACAGCTACTCTTCTGGATGAGGAACTTTGGGTTTTTAGTTGAGATTGTGCATTTTAAATGTAAAATTTAATTTTGGGCTGTTGTTACATAATGATTGCTAGTCCTTTTTGATGTAAAAGATGATGTTTATATTGTTATATCATTTGTTCTTAAATTATTACAAATTGATTGGCATACCTCATTTATGTACATTGGACAAGTATTTTGTCCTCCACATCATGTACTCGAAAATATATTATATTTTACCTGTTAGGATCTTAAATAACTTTTTTCTGATTGTCTAATGGTTCTGTAAAGGAAGTTTTTGAGAGATATTAATTTTATGAACATAAATGTACAGTGACTGTTCAGTAAACACATTTTCAATTAATGTTTTCTTTAATTTGTTTTGTTTCTCATAAATTGTTTGATAGATAATTTAAACCTCTTAAATATAAGTCTTATTAGAGTTGTAAATACCACTACAATGTTTATTCGTTTCTAAGTAAATATTGACATTGAAATGCATAGTATTATCCTGCATATCTTAGTTGATTGTTATAAATAAATTTCATTAAAATTTAAGATTGTGTAATAAATGAAAATCACTAAATGTTCTTGTGAATAACTGCCTAAACTATTTATCTTCATATGAATATATTGGAAGTGTTATACTGTTTTTGGTAAGATACTTTATTTTATAATAATAATATTGTGTTAGTATATAGGGATTAAAGCTCCATTTTAGGAGCACAAGCCCACCTCACCAGCTCAAGACATGGTGCACCATTCTTTTCAATAGATTATGCTCTGGCTGTCTACTGATCACTGTAAAGCACCAGCCCATCTATTCTTGGCTAAATGCTTTACATTGCTAATGGGCAGCAGGTAGTAAGAGAAGCTATGCAATCCCAACCTGTAAGCTCAGTGTTGGAGATTATGGGCAAGAGTCCCAATGAAAGTGCACAAAGGCACTCAGTAGGAGAGACTTTTCTTGAGCAGTAAAATGAGACAATCTTATAATGTAATATACAATAATTCTTGGCCAATAATAATATACAATATTTCTTTACTGGAAATATTTACTGTCTGTGCATCTGTGTAAATTATAATTCTTTTAGGTTCTGGAATACATGATGAAGTGGCATCCAAGGCATTCTGTGAGATGCTCCGTGATTTGGTAAAGACAACTCAGCATGAGAATCTGCGTACCAAGATATTGGAGCTAATACAAGCTTGGGCATTTGCATTTCGTAACACACCCAAGTACAGAGCTGTGCAGGTAGGAATCTGTGGCATTTTGTTTTTAAATTTCTATTAAAAAAAAAATGGTATCAATGTTTAACTTCTATTATTACAGTAAACACTGTATTATCACATATTTGTTACTATGGATACATAGCTAACATAAACAAATGACATCAACAATAAATTGTTGGTATTAAATAAAGTATTTTACATTTGTAAACTTGTAGAATAGATAGTGTAAACACCCATGACCCCAATATGTTGATGTATTGGAAGTTTGTACAAAATCTAACTTACTTACTTACTTAAATGCTTACTTTGATTAATTTCCCTATATGCATATACGTATATTATATGTTTGCTAATAACTAATGTTTGTGTGTATCAAGGATATTTTTAATACAGTTGAATCACTTTTTGTTAGTAACCTGTATAGTTTTATGACTTAAGGTGAATTACAGGTAGCCCAATTCCATGCAATGTAATTCTGTGTTCCGTATAAATCTTATTCCATGTAAATATAATTATTATATAATATGTTATGGATATAGAGAAAATTTGGTTGTCTAGTTCAACAACAGTGAAGGATGCTTGAATAATTATTATAAGACTGTACTTAAATTAATTTTCATCTCAAATAATAAGAAGGATAAACATTTTTGTGTCAGTTTATTTTAATTTATATAATTCTGATTATGAAATGAAATGTGTATTAATACTAATTAAGCAACAATGTCAACTTCAACTTATCAACTGTAGTAAATAACTGTTTGTATTGAGATAATGGCTGCCCTGCGCCAATCAACAAGAATATATGTAAGATAAAAGATGTCCAGGAAAGTGACTAAATAAATACTCACACCCCCACTTATTTACAATAGTTTTGAATTGAACACTTGGTAATATATTGTGGTTGTGATTGCACCACCACAACCATTCGGTATGTGGTGAAGTCTTGTAAAGCAAAAAGTCATGCTTTTAACACTGAATTTTAAGACAGTTACTTGTTGTCTCTTATAGAATAACAGTCATTTTGTTCACTGAATGAATCAATGAATTTAACACAAATACCTACATATCCTTTTACTTGGATAGATAAAGCTATGCTAAAAATTTTACATTTGAGATTTACAATAAGAGTGTTAAATGTTGTATCTTTAAAGAATCAATTTATAATTTCTAAAAGGAAAAGAAGCCATGGGGTTTACATTCATATGTAGCTTCACGTCAGGTCCCTTACAGGGTAGGTAGAGAGCACCAAGTGCTAAATAAATATATCCTTATTTTATAGGTTTATTTAGCAAAAATCAAAATTTAAATAAAAGCGTAACCGATAAAAACGTGTGAGTGTTCTGCATTCCTCTGCCTACCTCTTCGGGGATTATAGGCGTGAAGTTACGTAAATAGTCACATTATTTTTAAACAAGCTGACAACCTGAAAATAAGGGGTTGGATTTATTTAAAAAAAATCATGACATTCAATTTATACTCTTCAACATTCAAATATTGGTTACCACCTTGCCACAATTAGTTACCCTATATCTATTTCAAAGTAAATTATTTAACTAAAAAAAAAACCTGCCTAATTGTTTTCACATGCTATAACTAAATACATACATATATACACTGTGTAAGTATTGATTTTTATTCTTAATTCAATTAACTGTAGCTGCCTCTGTGAATTGATAGTGACATGAGTGTCAGTGAACAGTTTGTAATACAGTGGTAGGTCATTATAACTGATCATTAATTCTGTACATTTATTAACAATCGATGTGTCATCTATTTATAAATACATCAGGAATTATTGATACAATTAAATCTAATCTGAAAACTGGGCGGCGACAAATTAATGTATTTGGTGATTTGACGTGTCAATGCCCTGATATATTTTGAAATCTTCCACAGTTACTGTTATCTTTGCTAGCCACTAGTTTGTGTATATTTGCAATAACTACATTATAGTGTCTTGAAATGCATCACAATACAAAACTCTATAAATGTTTTATATATATATATATATATATACATA
>DWFO01005165.1:0-10750 GCA_018246595.1 Mimoniades nurscia nurscia
TCACCAGTTACTTTTAAGTCCCACGATGGAATAGGTGGTGAGCCTATTGCCATGCACCGGGCACATATCCAGACTCCGAGCCACTACTAGAATCTCTAAATTAGAAAATTTAGAAGTGGTCGACCCGGGAATCGCACTCAGACCTCCCGTTCGGCAGTCGCACTTTTGCAACCAACACGACCAATGAGGCATTTTGATGTTAATATGTATTTCCTTTTTAGTTCTCACGGCTCTAGAAGCGATGCGAACCGGGGGATGTGCATCTACATAAAATTAACACGAAATTCAGCTTACAAATGGCTATTAGTAGAAAATAACCATCTCGTTGTGGGGGATCCGACCACATTTAATTACTCCTAACACGGACGCAACTCCAGAATTATAATAAAGCAAATCCACATTTGGATCGTCAGTATTCAGACATGGAGGACTGGGTTACGAGATGTAGCGATAGTTTAACACTGAATTTGAAATTGTGTGAATTGATTAAATCTTGTTTTCAAACCCAATCTGAAATAGCGTTTTATTTTCCACACTTTGCATGGAACTTTTAAGGAAGTACTATTTAGAGAAATGAAAGATAATTTTACTAAGATGTCATCCATATGTTTCATATATTGCTAATGTACATTTCGTCTAAATTATTAATATTTTTAACTTTTTCTATAAAAAGCAATAGTTGTAATTCACGCAGTTGCTTCGATGCTAAACCGTACTGCTCCTAAGATGTGAATTGCGGGACAATTTTAAATATAAGTGTGTGAAAATTGAACGCTTGCTTATACCTTAAGCCAACCGCCTTAGAAAGTTGCGTCATCTCCGCTCGAAAACCAGCGAGCGTTGATCCGACCCCTTCCGTGGCGATTAAGTTAACTGATTGCGTCACTAGGTTGGTCGTTAGGACGTGTGATCTAATGCGTTACACTTATTTCCTATCTTTGGTGTGTAATTATAATAAAATTATGACATATCTATGAAAAATACATCGGTGGTGTAATTATACTTCATAATATTGGATTTGAGCGAATTAATTTCTTTCATGTCATTGAAATAGAAATGGCAATTCCATCACATCAAATGCTACCATTGGTATTCTGGATCTGTCAATTTTGCATTTCAGCCTCTAGGAACCAATTATTATAACCTGCGTTTTTGCAGGGTTTACTTGCAGGCCATGTGATTTGCTCTAGTTTATGAAACAGCTAAGATCATAGTTTATTGTGCCTATTGCTTTTGGGAGGTCTTTTAGTGATGCCTTAGTATATATTTGAAGATCATCTGCATACAAGTGGTAGGTAGTGGTATGATTTTGTTATATACCTAGTAATACCAGTAGGATTCGGACATCATTCTCATCATCAATCTTTTATCGATGGACGGCTGTATATCCTTACAGAACGCTTACGTTCGGACTATACTCTACTTCCCTGGATACATGTAGTGAAGTCCTGCTTGGAGTCGACATAACTAACTACATACATACATTCGACTCTTGAGGATTGCAACGGATGAACACGTGCGATTAAATAACCTGCATAGAATAATATTTACGTTGTTTAACATGAAAATTTACATATCATTAGTATGCAACCCCTCCCATCTCCTTGATCAGCACCTAGAATGATCTTTGTAGTTAATATTTACTTTTAGGCAAATTATTACAGTAATTATGTATGTACGTGTCTAGTAGATGCGATATAGTCTTCAATGCGCAAACTACATATTACATAACTGTAATCTTGTGTAAATAAACATATGTTTTAAACTTTATGGCTTACTTTGCTAGTGATCTAATAAACGTGAAAACCAAGGTCATTTGAGGCGACTGTGACGTCTGGTTTCAAATGGAAGGATCAATAACTTTTATTCATTTATTTAAAAAATCACTTATTAACTTATTAAAAATTGATGCAGATTCCTCGTCTAATAATTTTGACGCCTTTCAATTTTAGGCACTTGAACTGGCAGATGTTGATGTAGCTCTTGTTGTTGGATGCGCACAGCGGGAAATACACGTCGGGGCACTCGGCGCAGGTGCGGTAGTGCGTGAGGGGCGGTAGGATATACATGTTCCTGCCCGTAGTGGACGTCCAGCGGGCCGGACGGACGTACAACCGTTGCGTGTACAACATCAGAACAATGACTGCAATTGACGATAAAGTCCAATATAAGAAATATAAAAAGATAAACATTAACATAAAAAGAACAAAACATGTAATCATTAATGAACTTCTTTTACTTAATTAAGATTTGTGATATACGTTATCAATAATATTTCAAGCTCTACTTTTTTACACTCTATCAATGAACCCAGTTGTCGAAACACAACAGTATTAAAATATGTATCGTGGATCCGTGCATGTCAATAGATTCGCCACGTATTCCATAGTGGGACATAAACGTAACGGGTAACCGTGGGACTATTCTACACTCCTCTTGCCTACTTCTTTGGGGATAACAGGCGTGTTGTTAGGTTTATGTATCCGGGACAGAATCTTTGTAGAAATAGTGTTCAGTATAAGTCTAGTAATCTTCGTTCGTAAATGATTTAAGATTGAATGTCAGGTCAGTTCGTTTTTAAGTTTGGTCTCCTTTAGGTTCTGAGTAAAACAAGGGACTTCTACGGCCTGCTTTTTTGTTACTCAGAATATATTATTTTTGTCATTCAGGGAATATTTCATTAAGCACACAAGAAGTTAGGAACGCCGCGCACAAAGTTTTTCAATGAACTATGGACATTTGCAGAGATGATAGTAATTTGTTTGGAAATGTCTTCTTATTTTAATAACCTGCTAGCAATTTACAAAACGACATAGTCTTTCAATATCTGTGTTCACTAACATAAGGGAAAGTTGCAATATAATTTTATTTCACGCTTTCGTGGGCTACTTTCGTATTTCGCGAACAAAACTCCCTCGTCAGCGCAGTTTCTTAATTTTACATAGACAAAATCAAATGATTTATCCCGGACATATATTATGTCAATACTGTAACATAAGCTAATTGTCACTGAAAACAGGCAATCCTTAATCAATATAATCATCATGCTTTAATCCATGTTAAAAAGCATTACATAGAGCGCGGGCGTCTAAATATTATAAAGAATCATATAACAGAAATGAGTTCATAAGTTATTATTAAGATGGTCCTAATACATTATTCATGTATAATCAGTCTTTAAACTTATATTCTACTACGATAAGCTCCAGTGAGGTGGATGTTAGCCTGTTGAGATATAATCTCTTACCAAAAGGATACAAAAGTTTTCTATAATGTTCTCTAAGAGTTGCGGAGTCTGTTATCACGTACTTGGCAAGCGTGGTAGACTATGACCTTAAAACATCATGAGAAAAGGCTCATGCCCAATAGTGAAATAATCAAAAGTTTATGATAATAACATTTACTTATTGTCTAAGTTGACTAAATAACAATTTGCGCTAGTATATAAAAAAAAATATGTAATTGAAGCTAGCAGAGGAGATTTTTTTTTATTAGGTATTATAACACGAAAATTCCTTACACAATTTGTACAAAGCAATCATCCTCCTGTAATAAATCCAACATATACAAAAACACAGCAATATTTGAAAATAATGCCAACAAAATGCAACAAGGAAATTTTATGGGATCAATAAAATTTTCATTGATATTACATAATAGATACTTTAAATTAATTTGATAATTATAATTGGAACACGCGATCAATTAAGCATTAATTACCGATTAATTAAACTTCGCCATTGTAATCATTAATAATACCTATTGTCGTTAATTAATTAACATTCTGAAAACTGAACAATAAGCCTTTAGAGGTTTAATCCTATCAATAGTTTGACGTTCCACAGTTGGACATGGCTCCACCCAACACAAGCATAATTAGCATCACATTGAAGTACATTAAGTGTTCTTATAGACCAGCATATTAACGGCACAAATAACCTGGTTTTTGTATGCGTATGCTTGTACCCGCGCTTTGTGCCTCACGCGGACCTCGAACGGACCGAGGCGCACCAGGGTTCTTGAGACCAGCGTATTTTCGACGTGTAGTCCAAAACGACTGTGCTACGCGTCGAAAATAAGTGGGTCTAAAGGAGCTCTAAGTGCAATTTGGCAGACTGCACGCATCTTAGGAAATAACATCCGCATAATAAGACAAGTGTTTGTTGCTAGCGCGGCTGCCGATTGGAAGGTCCTGGCTTCAAGTCCCGGGTCAGGCACTATTTGCTTTTTCTAATTTAGATTTTCTTATAGTTGCTTTGGAGTGTGGAATTATGTCCGGTGTATGGCAATAGCCGCACTACGTATTCCACTGTGGGACGTAAACGTAACTGGCGAACCATGGGAGCGTACTATATTCCTCTGTCTACCTTTTCGAGGATTATAGGCGTATTGTTAGTGTAACATTGACAGAAGTATTCATATACACCGTTTAATTCGATTATATTGTAAATGACACAGACATTATATGGTACTTACCAGGATTGTTTTATTTTGGCAATGTAATCTTAGTTGATGTAGGATCATAGATATAGATAGATAGATATAGATAGCAATAATAAATAATATACAAAAATAATAGTATCAATGTTTAATAAAATCAATATTCGAATGGTGTTAAGAATTGTAAACATTGGCCCATGTATTGATATTTGGCTTTGTAATCTCGCTTGGTGTTGGCGCAATTCATCCAACAGATGTTCGTGTAGGTCTTGTTGTCTGTGCCGCATACTGGCCAATGCATTCTGGGACAGTCGCAGTCCTTAATAGTTTCTAACAGAGGCAGGTCATCTTTTATCTCGTGCATGTACATAGACTGCATTTGTTTTCCATTTACAAACGCATTTTCACTCGGTACCGTGTTAAATTGACATGTGGCGATGATGAACATTGATACTGTAATTTTCAAAAACATTATAACATATTATGATGTTACAAAGCTGAATAAGATAGGAAAGCGTAAAATAGCAGTGCTGAACGGACTTCAAATACATGAACGTATTGCAAAGACAACAGTATTATGAGCAATGATTATATTCGTGACGGGGCGGAGGTTGAATACGTCCCCCGAATCCTTGCGAGGAGACCAAATTGTCATAAAAGACGACTAAGCCCGGCGCTGAAAGAGCGCTGAGACAGACGATCATAATGAGGAATTATAAAATGTTGAAGTCGATTGGTCTATTGACATACAATCATGTAGTTCTTTTTATATGAAGAGAGTAGGATATGACAAAGATAGGAAAAGAATATGAACAGACCGCTCGAGATTTATTGAGGCTTAGAATAAGATTCTTAATGTCTAAAAGCAATCTTGATTAAACCTATAGGAATAATAATGACTGTATATATTTATCAAGTTAGTACAAATTAGTACGGAAGCAGTTATAAGTTGTGTGTTTAGTATTCATCTATTAGAAACCGGCCACCGCCCATAAATGCATTGCTACTTCTAAGGATTGAAATAGTTTCTAGTAGAATAAACATGCGATCGATAACCTTTGAGAAAAATTTCAATACACATACCAATTTATCGTAAAATTGATGTAAATAGAGAAATGTATAAAAAATATAATTTCTTTTTTGTTAAAAACAAAAATTTCAAACAGTAACTGCTGTCTCTTAACGAACAATTTGGAAAGTTTAAAACGGTGAAGACAAAAGAAAATAGTATAATCATTCCACCACGATTCGGTGCACCGCACAAGCGCACAATTCCGCGAGTGAAAAGAAAAAGCAACAAGGAATCGGAAGAATTCAAATTTAACTACTACGGAGATACCGTTGCATGGAACGTTTAGTGAGTACAAAACAACATTAAAGCTCTAACTTTTTTAAGCAAATTTAAAGGCCATGGAATTCCAAGTGTAACTTTTTAACCTAACGTTGTTGCTTCAGAATTGGAAATTCGCAAGGTGGAGCTTCGCAAAAGCGTAGAGGAGAGTACAAAGCAGACAGAAAGGACCAAAATAAACAGTTGCATCAGTAGCAAAAAATTAAGCGGGTCACTGGTTACATTTCGTTTTAAATTCTAATGACAGTACCAACATTTTCGTAGTATTTGAATTTTAGATACAATTTTATATTTAATTCATTAAATACTTTCAAGGATACTAGTGAATTAAAACCGTAGCTTTGTTTGAAGGTTTATAACAAACACATTTCAAACATAACATTTCATTATAGGTGACGGAATTTATATGTCGGTACATTCTTGGAAGGATTTTTTTTAAATTTATTACTCTTCGACGTTATCTCTGTTTGCACCAAAGCCTATTAATTCTGTTAAATTCTTTATTCTTTATTTTACGTTTTGGTGTTGATTGAAAACATTATTTTTAATAATCTTTTTATTATCTTGGTGACGCGATCTTCAATCAAAATTACATTTAAAATCTGTTCAGTTATTTTAATGTGTAAAAGACATAGTTACAGAGTTAATTTTACGTTCATATTTAACTATCTGTACTTACTTATACTACACAAACGCACCTAAGCCCAGAACTTGCTTAAAATTCGATTAAGTGTTACAAATTTGTGATAACTTTGAATCCCAAGGGACCCATGCATTTTCGGGACAGAATGTGCCCTACGTCATTCTCCGGTCCATAAACTATTTTTTCGCAACTAAAAATTAAGTTAATTCAGTTTTCCATGCTTGGGTAATCCATACTAATATTATTTAGTACGAGTATACTGATACTCGTATATGCCAAAATAATTCTGTGTTTGTTAGAGGAGTGTAGTGCACTCCCACGTTTTATCAGTTACACGTATCTCTACGGGATACGTGATGAGTTTATTGCTATAGACCAGGCACATATCCAGACTCCGAGCCACTACTAGAAAATCTAAATTAGAAAATTTAGTAGCGCCCGACCCGGGAATCGAACCCAGAACCTCCTGTTCGGCAATCGCACTAGCAACCAACACGACCAACGAGGCAGTAAATTATTATAATATACACATTTCTAATTAATTTTACACCTATACGTAAACAAATACGCCTGGTTATCACACAAGTTTTTATCTTTAGTGGACGATAATTGATCCAGAAATCCTTGGTCATACATTTCTATCTTTGTTGGGAATTAAACACCCAACCCCGATTCAGCCGTCAAGATCACTAACCAGAAAACTACAAGAGAAACAAGACGGTTCAATGAATGAAACATTTATCGTTTAGCTAAAAACCTCCAAAATCCATAATTTATATTAAGTTTAACTAACGATGCTACCACGAAATGATATTAGAAAGCACTTGTCTCCAGCTGCGCCGCGTAGCTGTGGTAAGCGTACAAAAGTAAATGCTAAGTGGCGCGGCCGGCGAGCGACCAACTTGTGCGCGAAACTACCAACTCTGTCAGTTGGCTCTTTCTTAAAGCTAGAATAGCTTTTGGAATTTGGTGACTACTACTATATATAATGACAATATTATTTCTCTGCCTCTTTGGCCGAGTCATTGCAAGGGCGACTGCTGACCGGTAGGTCTTGGGTACAATTCCCGCCTCGAGCAGTACCTACCTACAGAATTTTTATAATTTTAGATATTATAGTAATGGCTTGGAGAATGGATATGTGCCCGGTGTATGGCAATAGGCTCCTATTGTATAATTGTGTAGACAATTGTGTAAGTACCTAATTGTGTAAAACGCAATCAAGCTCCACCCATCCACCAGCCTTTATAAATCCGCTGCTAGATATCAATATCACCCAATAGGTGCCACTCCGACCGGTCCGTATTTTATTTCTACGTTTATTTCTTGCAAAATGTCTACATATAAGTTAGAAATAACAGCGTAAACTTCCTCTCTGCCTAGTATGATAGTGAAATCATTGCAAGCATGTCATTGTAATCTAATCTTATACCGTTCCACTCTTAGCCACGGCTCTCTTCTTAAAATTATAATTAGAAATATACCTATGCATAAGCACATATTATACCTAAATTACATTTACATGACTATTGTAGAGGTGTCGTGGCGCTCGACCCGCCTGAAGAAAGTCTGTCCGCAGCGAGACCTTTGTGCACTTTTCGAACTTTACATAATTTGTAGGTCGCTGTGCAATATGTATTGTGTTTATGCTAAGTTTGTTTCCGCCAAGAAAAGACATTTCATTAGGACGGTAATACTTTCTTTAACACTACTATAAATAGTTATAAAATACCGACGCATCAGGTCTGTAAGGATTGAGATTCTTGGTACTTGCTGCTCGTTCTGTATCCGCATATCTGGGTTTATGACATAGTAATAATAATAACAAAAGCATCATCATACTCTTAGCGTTACGTCCTCACACTAGTGTGTGAGGACCCAGGGTCCACTTTCCGGCTCCGCCTAGCCCTGAATGAAGTAATTAAAAACTTGACAATATTGTCTTACCTTTATGCGGCATTTTCCAGAAGGCCTCTGCCGCCGTGGTGGGTTCCCGCGGCGGCGCGACCAGCCCGCCCACCAGCGTGGTGGCGGCGTGCGCGGGCGCCGGCGCGGCCCGCCCCCAGCCCCCGTGGAGCGCCACCACGCCGCCTTGACCCCCCTTGTATCTATCTCCCCTAGCTCCCAACTATCGATAAGTTTAGCAAACCTAATAAAGACTAATCGAAAAAATTCGTACTCAAAGGTCTTAACGTGTAATTTTTATGGAAATAACAATAAATAATCTATATTTAAATTATTTAAGGTAAAAAACCATTATATGTATAAGTATTAGGATTCTAAGTATTAGGAAAAGCCCTAACAAAGGCTAAACTGATCTTCCCGAACGCGAAACCAAACTGTATGAGTCTTTATCGCGAAACCACCAAGCCGCCGTGACCTGCAAAGAAAGATTCACGATTGAAGAAATTTATTGACCTCAAAGCGGCATTAGACAATCACATCATCAATTACAATCAAGCCTCGCTTACGATTCTTTGAAAACTTAAGGCGTACTACCATCTCTTTCGTGCACAAATAACTAGCGTACGAGTGAACGAGACGAACAAAGCTAATTGGTAGATGATGCTGCTGATTCGTGTGTTAGTGGAAAGCGCCATCTATTGTTGCATAGTACAAATAGTTGCGGCATTCGTGATATGATAATGATCGATGAGCTATAGATAATGATGAGAGATGGTATGATAGCGCGGGTAGCGTACCACCCATCTCGCTGGTAACCGAACGGTAGTCAGGCCGTATGTCAATCTGTCGGTGTGTGTGCTTTTTTTGTATTGTACGAGTGAGTTGTTGAGGTCAGAGTACGTTTTTTAACGTACACAGTGCACGGCGCGGATACAGTTATCTGTCTGTGCCACAGCGTGTCTACAGCCACGGCCGCTGGCGCAAGCAGTAGTCGGACGGTTCATTTGGTTAATCGATTCTCTGACACACAGTCTTTTATTTTTTTTATGAGAATAAAAGTGTTTGTCAACGTACGAGTAGAAGTCGACGAACTTGTGTCTGCCATGAATTAGGAACAATTGTCAAGTATATATTAGCTCTTTATACCCTTGAAGTAAAAATGTATATACTCGTAGGTTCTTCTAAGCGAATGTTTCCGAATGTACTCTGTTACCTTTAGCCACCCTCCTTCCACTCAACGTTCATAGAACTGATTGAACGAAAAGTATTTTTATGGATAATAATAGTTCCCCTGAGCGGGCCGAGTAAGAATACATTCCCCGACCCCGTCCTGGATACAAGGTTTCGTAAGAAACGACTGTGTGGCGCTGAAAGATCGCGGTATACCCCGGTATACTAAGCACAGCCAAATTCTCTGGCCGCCTATGGGCAGCAGTATAGGTGGTGCAAGAGGCTCTGCTTTGCGACCTCCAAGACGCATGCCCAGCGTGGGAGTTCTGGACATCATTCCTCAGGATAGCTTACGTCCAATAGTAAGCTACAATAGGCTGATGATTATGATGGTGATGAAAATGAGTTACCAGTATATGATAATAGACTCGCCTAATTCCGTTGTAAAACATGAACGTAAGTGGTGAAACGTTGAAGTATATTATACTCCTCTGCCTACCTCTTCGGGAATTACAGGCGTGATGTAACGCTCAATAATTAATGACGATGAAACTGAAACGACAATACATGCAAGTTGTTTAATGACGTAAATAGATGAAGAATTTTGAGTCAAATTGTTGATAGAAAAGCTTTATATCCTATAACTGGTATTTCTGAGACGAGACGCCGAGGTGCTATTCAGAGGTGGGTCTACATCTAGCAGTTGATTGAAACAGGCTAGCGTTAACGACCATAGCAATGAATAATCACTAATTTGAAATCTGTAACATAATAACGCTCTACATATGTACGATATATGAATCTCTGAAGGGATATTCTTTCACGTGTCATATCATGACCGTGACAAACATAAAACAATATACCCAATGTCGTTTGTATGACGACCTTTGATCAGTCACAAGAATTAACACGCTTAAAAGAGAGTTAAAAAGAGTATTCTGAGGGAGTACATTCCTGTCGGCATTAAAGTTATAAGCAAATCGGATATCGTTTTATAAAAACTGACGGGCGAGTACTCAAACATCGGGTCGTATGTTTGATCTTTTCAAGTCTCAATCGAATGACTTCACTTTGATATTCCCCTCAAACTCGGTACAATGGTACAAGGCTGGGCCCCCAAATTGAACCTCACTCTGACTCTATAGGACTACGTCAAGTTGATAGCAGTAACATAACTATATCTAAGAAAGTAACTTCACGCCTGTAATCCCCGAAGAGGTAGGCAGAGGAATGTAGAACAT
>DWFO01005166.1:0-10749 GCA_018246595.1 Mimoniades nurscia nurscia
GGTGAAACGTGGGAATGTTCTACATTCCTCTGCCTACCTCTTCGGGGATTACAGGCGTGAAGTTACTTTTTTTAATACATTTACAGACATATTATG
This sequence comes from Mimoniades nurscia nurscia, assembly GCA_018246595.1. Classification (NCBI taxonomy): domain Eukaryota; kingdom Metazoa; phylum Arthropoda; class Insecta; order Lepidoptera; family Hesperiidae; genus Mimoniades; species Mimoniades nurscia. The sequence continues at coordinate 97 of DWFO01005166.1, forward strand.
TTCACATTATACTATCAATTGAACATTTTCATGTTGACTCAATATCCACGCAGCAGTCTAGAACAAACGATTCGCTATAAAACGCACCACACCTCGTCGCTCAAAAGCTTTGAACTGCGACCTACATTAATTTCATTTTGTTAATTCCACCGGCCAGAAATGAGTCAGGGCATAATGCTTGAATAAATATCTCTCATTATATTGTGAATAAACTCACATTTGAGTGTCCGTTAATTTTATTTATATTTTGAGCGTTAATCTTTGAATGCATGCATTATGTTCGCGGTAAACAGTACATGCTTTTAGTCTGCGCTTGGATACAGCTGATCACAGTTTACTGCAACAATTATTAAATAATTTTCGTGACAACCTCTTTGCTTCAATCTCTATATAGAACATTCTTGTCACCTTGTCGGGGTATGGTTAGTCATGTGAAGTGTGTACCTAAGGCGTCTTTGTCATCCAGATTGATTCGATCGATTACACCCTCGTACGTCTTTGTTTCAAGTATCATAAAAGAATAAATAAAATAAGAATGAGACTGTATATCCGCGAAGAGAACAATGAATGTAAAAGAAGCATGTCACATCTATGTATTAAGATAGATTGAGGATAAAGTTGTTTAGCACTAGGTGCTCTCCACTGCCTACCGCACAAGAACGTAGCTAGACGTTGTTATAATAATAGTAATACAGAGGTAACTTAATGTTACACGTGTAGTAATATTCAAATGCCTGTCAGTAATACATATATTAAATGGTAATAACTTATATTGTCAACCTTATTGGCAATCGGGACAAAGTCAATTAATTATATGCTATAGATATCTCTTAATAAGCCCTCCCACCATACCATCTAACTAAAAGAAACAAATGTTTTTAATTTGAACAGAAAAGTTGCTTTACAATTTTTGTTTTCTTTATTTGTCCCTATAAATATATAAACAGTCACGGGAGGTGAGAGTTATATACTTGAAAGCCTTTAATCACGGTATCCCCAGGGAATTTCCTTTGTACGTCTGAACACAGAAACGGAATAAAGAATTCTTAAATAAAAATTAATTATCATTTGCAAAGCTAAGCTCCAGTAACGTCTATTCGTATATACATACGCATATATGTTAATACATATTAACAAACTTTATATTTTGAACCTGACCGTTAAAAGAGATCAAATAGAAATATAAATATGTTGAAGTAATAACGTCAATCAAAATTTGCTTACATAAATACCTAATGTTAAAATTTCACTAAACATACAGATATAAAATAAATTTTATATTAACTGCATATTAAATTGTCAATTTCGTTCAACTGCTCATTTAATTTAAACTAAAATACGTATGGTTAAACCTAATAACATATATGTAGGAATCTATTCAAGAATTTAACTCACAAATTAATTTAATTTGCGAGCAACGTTGTTACATTCACCTGAACAGTTCATCCATTTGTTTCTCGGGCTTTGTTTTGTTTTGCCCCCAAATAGGTTAGCCATTCGTTTTTGGGTCTTACGCCCACTCCCCTTACAATATCATTACATTAATGGACAATTGAAAGAATTTCCTCGTCATTGTCTATCATTGTGTTACTGTTGATGTGGAAACAATGCGAAATACACAAAAAGGCGACAGCGTCGAAAAATACTCTATATGCACCTTACAGTTATCTACGAGAGTACGTATAATATTCTCTAAGGTATGTAAAATCTGACAGTCCGCATTTGGACAGCGTGACATATTATGGCCTTTTCATTCTGACAGAAAACGAGTGTCTGACAGTGGAATAAGATTGATTATGACGATGATAATTATGACGATGATAATTATGTAGATGACAATTATGATAATGACAATTATGATGATGACAATTATGATGATGATAATTATGATGATGACGAATACAAAGCATCGAGTCGTTATTACATCGTTACCTTAAGTCGTTTACGGGGAAGGCAGAAGGCACTGAGAAAGGCCTGAGAGAGAGAGAAAGAGAGATATTTGGAACTCTGTGCCTACCTAATATGTCATAACGGATAAAACATTTTATTACATCTATTTAAATCGAGTTAGTACCAGCCGAGTGTATAATTCACACGAACAACACCTCCAAGTGAAAAGCCGGATAATTAACGAAACGGGTTCTCAGGAATTTGTCATAATTTTAATTAAGCGTTGCAATTAATATAACTCTGCGACGGCATAATGTGAGTACAGAAGTATGAAAGGGAATTAAATGATATAAAGTTGAACGAACGTAATGAAATGACAAAAGCAAAAGTTTTTTAGCTCATCACGCCAAGCCCCATAGGGGTTAAGTAGAGAGTTGTTGTAGACGAAAAAAAGAAAATTTGAGTAAAAACGTTGTGTAAACGAGTAAAAATGAAGTGTTAATCGTTATATTACAACGCTACTTTCATATAACAGACATATGAAGCGTCGATAAAATTCTTTTCGTGTTCAATTTCGTCTGATTCTACACGTGTTTGTATCGTTAATGATCTGGAAATCGATACAATTGATATGATGAACACTATAATGAAATCATGATATTCTGTTACTCGAAAAAAAATATTATGTACACATGTTTTATTACTGCTTCGTCAATTCGTTATAACGAAGTCGCGATCGGAGAGATGAATATTGCTATATGAGTAAAAAAATTATATTCTGCCGTGATAATATTCATACCTATATGTGTATACAGATATATTAAATTTATCATCATAATCAGATATTTTATGATTTCCCTGTTGGATTTGCAGTTTTAACATCTGAAGTGTTAAGGCCTTAATCTATGTTATTTATAATTGTAATTAGTCTAGGTAAATATCATACGATATACAGTACGGTATACGGATATACGGTATACACCTACAGTAGTAAACACTGGTGAAACATGGGCGTAGACTGAGTATAGTAAAGTGCTTACCTTCTTGGGGATTATAGGTGTGATGTTACGTTTATTGAATTTAAATATATAAACCCTTTTAAAGCTACTCGTAAAAGGTCATTAATATCGCAATGAATTCCAAACCATTTCAATAGCATACCAGTATGTCACATGTTGTATGTCACATTTTGGAATAAAACATTTCGGTCCTTCAGAAATTAATTTACATCACTTACATATCCAAACAATTGAATAGCTAATTATGTAATGAAATAGCATTAAATAGCAATGTAGTACTTATGTAGTGATATATTTACAGTAGGTATTATACAGTTCGTAACATTGGTAGTTCGTGACATATTCACAACTTTATAGTAAGCTCGCGTGTAGCTATTTCAGTGCCATTACTGGGATTCAATTCCACCGGGCCCAGTATAGAAACATTGGGAAAATATGTCTAGCCTGCCTAGCCTGCTTCACTTTACCGTTAATCCAGGAATTAGAAATCGAAACACTGAACGTGGGATTGCAGCTACCATTCCCGTCAAAAACAAATATTTGCGTAACTAGGAGAACATTTTACATTTTTTTTTATCTTGGTACATCTCCACACACAGCCATCTGATCCCAAAGTAATCGTCAATAAAGCTTATGTTACTGAGGTACTGAGACGGCTGATAAACAAAATGTATACATATGTATATAGATATTTTGTACAACTAGACCCAGAACAAGTACTTCTGCTCATTATTCTGTGTGTGAATCGAACCCACGACCGTCAGCGCAACAGTCAGGTTCACGAACATCAACTGGCCATCAACTTGTCCCAGATCTGGGTATAACTTGACTTACATTATATATATAAGTATGTATATACTAAGAATTTTCTACATTTCGTTTCTTGTTACCAAACTCTTTGCATACACTTTGCACGATTTGGGGACATTCAAACTGGTCCTAGACTTGCAGTATCCAGCTGGGTTCAGCTGTATTCTTCAGATCATCTGATAGGATCGCTGTCTTTTCTAGATATTATCTAATATATTTTAAAAGTCACCAGTGTTAACACACATTACTTAAATACTCTCCACTTCAGGCACTGAAATATGTAGGCACAAGATACTTTGTAATACGCTGCTGTAAACGTTTATAATTGAACCGAATGGAAATTTAAAAATAATGCAAGTTCATTAATAACAATTCACAGGTTAATTATGGTATACATTCGCGCGCATTAACGTGTTCCAGCTGGAGCGCGGTCGCGGAATTTATGTGGAAAAATTGTGAAAAGACCCGAGATGCCTCCATGTCGGCAAACGTTAATTAATTTGCTTTTTTATGGTATGTGGAGAGAGTAGAAAACTAGGAGGCAGCAGACACGAGTGGCCGATGTCGCTTATGGTTGGAAATACTAGAAATTACTGGAGTAATAAAAGTACTAATGTCAGTTATCCAATTCAGTAGTATTCATTGTCAGTGAAAGTGTTACAGTGTGACAGAAATAGGACTGATAATTAGTATCTATCCCTTTTGTTTAAATATGGTTACAGTTGCGTAGCTACTGTTGACGATCGACATGGTCGCCATTAAATCTCGTGGATAGATAGAATCTAAAACGTCAATCATAGACAAAGCGAAAGTGAAGAAAATGTCTTACACCAGTTTTGTATCAGAATAAGGTTGAGAAGTTTGATTTATCTTTCTTCAACAGAGATTGAAATATAATATTTTCTTCACAGAGTTGTAACCTTGTAAGTTTTATGATCGTTTGTCGGATATAGGAAAATGCAGGAAGATAACGTTGCCAGATCTGGTATTTTCAAAGATAACCGAAAGCAGAGCGGCATGAAATTTTGGATGAATGAATGGAAACAGCTTGTTAATGCCGCATCAAAGATTTTAAATGCAGGCATGATCCTCAGTAATGAAGAACAATTAATGTTTTTTCAATGAATACCAAATGAATAATTGCGAATTGTGTCGCGTACTAAAACACCGCGCATTATTTCTAACGGCTTAAAGCTACCTGCCAACATCTGACGAGTAACCTTAACGTATTAACATTAATAAACTTGAGTAAGGATTGAAAAACAACAAGAACTCCATTATGTATTCGCCCTTCGAAGCGGAAGATGTCTTCGACACAGACGAGGGTTAACTGCATACAAGTATAAACTGGACGATATTGAAGATTTATTACATTTACTTACATAAATCTACATATATGACAGATTGCCATGAACAGTTTGCGACTATGTTATAAAATATGTACATTTACATATATAAAAGTATGAACTAAATTGAAACGTAAAATAAACATATTATTATTACATCATTACGTCGCGTTCTTTAGAGTGTAAAAAAGGCCCCGGATTTTCCAATATTTCTACCCTTACAGATATGACGTGCTTCTTCTACAGAAGGCGGTGATTAAGGTCTCAAACATCTTCATAATTTCAATAACTAACGGTTGGTTTTATGAAGTTATGTTTTATAATTCTATTGTACCTTTGAATTTGTGAACGTACATTAAATATTCGTAATTATTCAGTAATCCTACATTAACCCGGCTATTATTCCAATGTTAGCAAAGACAAAACATACCGCTGCTCAAACACTAAGACAGGGGAATCCGTGCTGGGTTTTTGTTTTTGTTATAGTGGCGGGAGGGGGAAGTTAGGGTGTATGATACGTTACCTCTAAATTCTAATAGTAACTCATACGATTATAGTCGTCACCTTAATAAAAAAGGCTTTCACGGTGTCTCCCGCGGGTTGATCGCAGTTTAATCAATTTAGTAAGTAACTGTGAGTAGATTATATTGTGAGTAGATTATTGTGAGTAGATTATATTGTGAATAAAAACAAAAATTGATAGAACATTCCATTCAATTTAACAGCAGTAGCAGTGTTTCAATAAACGGTTAAATAAATAAATATGCACTAACTAATTTACTTAACGTAATGTAGCGATACTAAAGGCATTTTTGTTAATAAAACGATGTTTAAATTTAAAAACACACACAATTTAACCCCCAGAACACAAATCAACGTCACCCTAAGGGAATAATTCTGAAGTGCATTGAGTCCTCTTAAGTGTAACGAGGGCGGATACATTTCGGTTACTCAAGTAATTGTCAGGTGATATATTTACGGTGTTCGATTCGAGCTCGCGCCGCCCGCGTTCGAACCCCGGGCCGAGTGATTTATGCGACCGTGGGTGGGTCAGGGGACTTTTTTGGTAAATGGCAGCGTGAAATTGTCCCTGGATTCTGAATTATAACAGGTAGTGGAATTCGTCCTTGGACTTGTGTTACCCGACCGCATGGAAGAACAATTTTCTGAGCGAAATATTTAACCTTAGTCTAAACATGTTATAATGCCAGTATTATGTTTTAATGTTAGTATGCCAGTATCTACTATTAACCAGAATTTCATACTTATAAGCCGAACCATTATATGACCCTATACAATACAGGTTGATTTCTTTATGAAACCATTCGATTTGTCACCGGTCAGGAAAATATTTTGACAAAGTCAAAATACTTTTCGGTATTCCCTATGCTTTCGGATGCTATAATTCACGATATTTTAGAGATTCAACGTGTATATAGTTGAATTATCATAATCCTGACATCAAGCAACAGCTGCGTATTCATAATTACGCACAGCATTCTTGTTTTTAAGACAATGTGTTTTCACAAAAAAATTCTTCGCCATTTACATGTATTTGTATATGATGTAAACAAAGTCAAATCCTCGTTTACAAATCCGTTCTTTACTGGCGCGGGTTTCTCTTATAGCTTGATAGAATTTGTCCTCAGATTTAGCACGAACATTTGTAGTTTGATCCTGATAAGTTAGACGATGCCCTTTCACCTATTATTTACCCTAAGAAAATGTAGAAAAAGATTTTTGGTGACACAAGCGTTCACGGCACTGATTAGCCGAACCGCGAGTCCAAGGTTCTATTCGCAGCGGGAAAAGTATCTGAATGATGAATTGTTAGAGCTATTTCAGATTTGGGAGGTTGATACACGTGCATGGTGATACGTTTGCATCTACAAGGCAGGAAAGTTTAGTAAAAAGTGTGCGCTAAGTAATAATGTAATGTGAGGTATTATTAATAGGTGATACTTGAGTAGACTGTGTTAACCAAAAATGTACTTCAATTAAGACATTATATTACAAATACATAAGAATCCAAACGAATAAGATAAATTTATATACCTAATAAGAGCAATAAATGTAGAAGAAATACGTGTAAGAACCGAATATTTGGCACTTGATGTTCTCTGCCTACCACATAACCGATTTAGCGTAGCGTTATAATAACAATAGAGCTCTGCTCAATGATCTCATAATACATATATATTAGTCATGTTCTAGCACGATCTTTCACCCGAAAACTATTATATATTGAAATCGAGCAATACGTTAAAATAAAGAAATCATTAAGAATAGTTGGAGATAGAACCGGAAAGGTAATATCGGAGCCATGCATCATGGCGGAGCGTCGGCCGCGTCGCGCTACCAGCGCTTCTTCACTCGAATGAGAAAATGAAACTGGAACAGAAGATTTAGGGCTGAATCGTTAACTAAAACCAATTTCCAAGATCTTGATTTAAGGTGTTATGAACATTAGAATGAATGCAATATTCAATTGAATACAGATGGAATCTATAATTAAGTTCGACCGTTTAGTTGGTCGTGTTGGTTGCAAACGCGATTGCTGAATTAAAGGTCCTGGATTCAAATCCCGGGACACGCACTATAGGATTTTTCGAACTTATATTTTCAAACAGTGGCTCGGAGTCGACATCGGAATCGATTGTGTCCGACGTAAGGCAAAAGACTGAGACGTAAACGTAACTGGAGAAACATGGAAATGTACTACACTCCTCTGTCGAGGCGGACATCGATTCGGGGATTACACGGGCAATGTAACTTTTTTAATGCAATTAATTATAGAAACCCCGTATAAGATTTATACATATTTAAATGTAAATTAAATATTGGCAGTTCCGCTAATGCAACTGTTTAACGACGATAGTGATCAATCATTAGGTACTGGGTCTTGTGGATGTGAATAGGCGTTTTAATATTATAAGAAACGTGTGTTCAAAATATTTACATCACAGCTGTCCCAAGGTAATAAACTTTATTTATGCTCCTTGGAAACAAGTTCTATATTCCCACTATTTTATGTAACAGAATGAAAGAGGTTTCGGTCTAATGTCAACGGATGTCTGCCAATGATATATAGCGTTGATATTACATTTGCTTCTGCCCTGAGTTTGCTTTTGAAAAATATATTTTCTCAGTTACTTACTTTGCCAAGTTCTCTTAGGCATCTGAAGTCTGTTAAGCTAGACTTTGTTAGTGCTATACACTATGTTGAGTCTTCTCATTCCGCGAGGAAACCCATATTGGACAGTGGAACGATAAAATGGATGAATATGATCATAAGCTTACATATTTATTAATATTTTTTTAAAAGTGCTCGGTATGTGGCGCTAGGCTCACCCCATATTCCATGGCATGTGTAACACAACTGTCGAACCTTGGGAGTACTACACTCCCCTGAGTAAGCCTTCAGGGAACTAAAGGAGTGATGTTATGTTTATATTTTTTTAAATACTGAAATACTTCTAAACTGCATATATATTTTTTAATACTGAAGTACTTCTAACTGTATATATACTTCTAAACTGTATATATATTTTTAAATACTGAAGTACTTCTAACTGTATATATACTTCTAAACTGTATATATATTTATAAATACTGAAGTACTTCTAACTGTATATATACTTCTAAACTGTATAGACAGCCCCACTCAGCGAACTGAAGACGCTCATAGCGAGTTGAAACAATGTAAAATTTCTTGATTAGATTTAGCCTCACCATAATTTTCTTAATACATTTTCGATTTATTCGCGTGATCTTAGGAGTGTTATAATTGAATTTTCCTGTACAATAACAACATTATTGTAGTTTAAGCTGAAATTCACTGCCATAATACAAAATGAGGCTTAAAACCTTCTTTATTTCTGCCTATTTCTTTTTATCATTTTCTGCGAACCTCGAAAGAGCTTTATGTCTAATATTATTTTACGAAAAAAATACAATTTATACACATTAGAATCTTAAAAAAATATCAGCCAAATTTTTCATTTGTAAAACACCATTATTGTCACTGATAAGGCTTAATCTCATTCCACACAGTAATTATCTACGCCATAGGTTCCAGACTCCAGAATAAGTGGATAGCCCTTCTGTGTAACGACTATCATGTATTTACGACACAGGTCCTAAGCAAATATGTAAATAGATCCTTACGGTCACCAAATATATGTAGTACAGGGACTTTACATCTGAACAATGCTGCGTACAAGATTTCATTTTATTGTTAAAATTCGAAATCGTATCGCAAAAATGTAGTTACCACTAAAATGTTTTCTCTTTGATACGAGTTCTTTCCCGTAACAAAAGTACTACTTGTTCTTTAATCACGCGTGTATTGCAATAACTTTGCTGTCGGTACTTGGACGGTACCGAGGCGGAAGCGGTAGATCTGATCGCGTGTTATACTACAGTCCGTTAACATAGTGCCAAGTTGCATTGGTAACTTAGTTTTTGCAGTTGGAATTTAAAGAGTATAGTATAAGTTTTATTATGAAATACTGCATTTATTAAACTACTTTGTAGATTGAGTAGTTGCGATCGTGTCGTGAATGCTAATCGAGAGCTCCTGGGTTCTAATCCTGGATCGGATACTTTTGTATTTTTCTGACTAGAATTTCCAGTTAACATTTTATAGTAATAGCTCGGAGTCTGGATTTGTTTCCGGTATACAGCTATAGTCCCATCACCTATACAGTTATGGGAGCTAAACGTAACGGGTGAAACGTGAGAGTGCACTACGCACCTTTGCCTATGCCTTCGAAGATTACAGGGTAACGTTTACTAAAAACGAAAACAGTCTACTTGGGTTTCTAAATTGAAACTTCCAAAACTATTTTTTTTAAATTAGGAATTAGTAGTATATTATGATTAAACAAAAACTATTAAGGCGTGGGAAAAAGTGCAATACACAATTTCTGTAAAGGAGAAACTTTTTATAGTAAATGTTAGACAATATGGGAGCTATCATTTATGGTGGTGTATTCTCCAATAGATACCCAAATAAGGGTGACGTTAGGTGACGCGGAAGCCGGCCATGAAATTACTACCAATTCTACCTATATTCGACTCCCACTCAATCAGCTCAACCAGCGCGGCAAAATAAAACAAATTAAACATTTGTTATAAGACGCTTAAAATCTGCCTACATTTCCTTTCTATTTTAAATATAAGTAGGTATTAGTATTTCTGTTGAAATGTAGAAAATTGATACACTCCTTCATCACCATTACCATCAACAAAACCTCAGCCGTCTGATGCATGTATGTGACTGGACAAAGGCTTCCTACGGGTATTGCTACAATTCTAGCCCCTCTGATTTTTAGGTCTTTTAATAACCCATTTTTAATCTACAATATCCATTAGTTATCTACAATATTCTACATAGCTCTAACCACCCCAAATCTATTTAGATTTTGACATAATTACTATATTACCAATTATATAAAGAAGAAGTAACTTCACGCCTGTAATCCCCGAAGAGGTAGGCAGAGGAATGTCGCACATTCCCACGTTTCACCAGTTACTTTTAAGTCCCACTATGGAATAGGTGGTGAGCCTATTGCCATGCATCGGGC
>DWFO01005167.1:0-10749 GCA_018246595.1 Mimoniades nurscia nurscia
ACTGGTGAAACGTGGGAATGTTCTACATTCCTCTGCCTACCTCTTCGGGGATTACAGGCGTGAAGTTACTTAGTACAACTTGCATACAAAAACAGATAGTGTTTTAATTTGAAGGAACCATTGTCTCAAAATATTTCTCGTTCATTTCGACGCCCACTCAATAGCTGTTTTACACTCTGAGGTTTACAGCTGCGGTTGCCAGCATAAGTTCGGGAACGTAAGCTCACCGAGACTCCTACGGGACTCGTATCAAATTCAACTGTATCGCCATAAAGACCCCTATACATACTGGGATTTGTTCAGTCGAAAACTATATTTGCCTAACAGTCCCCGGTATGTTAGGGCATTTTTAACATCGGCAGAAACTGCACTTGATCGTCACTATCGTTATCAACATCTTTGGTTCTTACTGTTGCTTAAATGCTCTTACAGCTGCTTGGTTAACCTGAAAAGAGTCTCCTGCGTTCGAAATAATAACATAGTTGTGTACAAATTGATTGTAAATTTTGTTGTTCAGCTATTTGTATATAATTAATGATGAAATATACGCAAGAAATCATGAATCATGATCGATACGAGTATTAATGTCTTTTTCTACATTTTTTTAATACCCATAAGCTCAGGTTTTTCTACAGTACCGCCTGATAGTGAGTAAAATGTAGCCGAGACAGTAACATGTTTGATTTGAAAGTAACCAATACCTTTTGTCTTAAACAATTCCAAGTTTAAGAATCAAGAGATTTCCACTCTTGGCAATCTAATACAGAAATAATTTAGCGAAACGTCCAACAGAATATTTTCAACAGGGTTGGTCTAATAAGGTGTGCAGTGCAGTATGACTCAAAATTAATTAACGGTGCATTGAACTTTCCTCGAGCATAAAAGTAACACAGAATTCTCAAGTATCATCGCAATCATAATATGTATTCTCGAGAAGTACAATCGCTAAAAGAACAAGCAAAATATTATTAGCAAATGCTCCACTACGATGAGAACGTGAACAAAAAAACAACTCAATTCCAGTTGAACGTTCCTCGAAGTGTGGAATCGATTGCGCAAATAGTTTTATGTGGAACAAGCTTAAGCTCCCGACTTCAGTCTATTATAACAATATTCTAATGTATTATGTCTTATAACAATTTTACTGTCCATTTCATTTACACTGGGTTCATATTCATAAATTAACAGCTAATTACCAATTTTCTAATGGTAAGAACGAAATCAATTATCATGTTAAAATGAAATTTCTCTCTAAAGTAATCAATATCACTTAAATTGCAAAAAAGCAGTTTCGTTTTCATTTTAAAACAAATATTTTTACGTACAGACATATTCCCGCTGCAAGTTTACCGTACAACGAAAATACAATACTTGAAAGGCGGCTAGTAAATGGGAAACGTCTGAAACGCGCTCCCTAATTGCGACGGGAAACTAATAAGAACAGATAGTTGCGAGTTATATCGAACTATTGAACGTCTTGTTCTATATGCTCCTGGTACTTGAGCAGACAAATACTGAGACATTCACTTAGAGCGTGCTACGACATAAAGCTTTTATCTCTGCACCGCGCAGCTGCATGCCTCTTCACTCGACTGCCTCTATCAGTGTGAAATATACAAGTACTTTTATTTTCGAAATATTCAATTCATTCAAATATATTTTGTTAAGAGGTGCTCTCAAACCGAACAGACTAAGAACAGAAGTTAGAGGAAGAACACAGCTCTAAGAACATAGTTCTAAGATTTCCTGCGTTAAAGAAACAAAATACAGCGAGCAACACATGATGTATCTATTGTAACTCTATTGAATCATTTTTTGCCTAAGAATTTTTAATATTGTATGTTCCAATATTACCCCGTCCATCACAATCCAAGCAATAGTTTTCAATGGGCACTTTTCAATGGGCAATTAAATATTTGGCACTCGGTACTCTCTGCCTACCTCATCAGGGACCTGGCGTGAAGATATGTATGTAAATCAGTAAAAAGGAAAAGTCATAAATATATTTTTAAGATGTATAAGATTCCATCTGAACTTTTTAAGGTAATATCATGCCTGTAATCCTCGAAGAGGTAGGCAGAGGAATGTATTACACTCTAAAATTTCACCAGTTAGGGTTACGTACCATTATGGAGTAGGTGGTGAGTTTATTGCCACACTCCGGGCACATATCCAGACTCCGAGCCACTTCTAGAAAATCTAAATCCAAAAAATCTGACAATGCTGGACTCGGAATTTGAACCCAAGACTTCGATCGTCAGTCGCGCTTGAAACCAACACAACCAACGAGGCGGTCAATTTTTTAACGTATAGTAACATATTTTGTAACATGAATATTAGTGGACATTCCTAGCAAAAAATATATTTATTAAAAATTTACATTGCAGACACGATCAATATCCTATAAACATAATATCCGGTTAACTTCATATCCGCTGTATCCGTGTGACACAGTTGAGTAGTTATTCGAACCGCGTAAAGACAATAAAAACTTCACGTATAAAATGATAAAACTTTAAGGAAAATGCAAAAACTTTCAATGTTGTAATTTGCATTGTAAAAGGCTTCCGTTATTTTAATAGCTTAATTTATATCTTACAGTCTATTCTTACATTTGACGAGGTCACTCGCCTCGTGATCAGTGACCGTGACTGCTAAGCTGATGGTTGATATTCGACTCTTATCGAGAAGAAATTTTTGTGTAATGACAAATGTTTGTTCTGTATCTGGGTTTAATAAACTTACACGTAATATTATTGTTGAAACTCAAAATCTATATGAAATTGAATTTATATATACGTGTCTTTCATTGAAAACTAAGAACGTGGTCTGTATACAACTTTGCATTTTATTTTATTAAATAAATTTTTTTTTCTCAATTTAATTAAATATTCAACATCAATTATCCATGTATCATATATTTTAATGTTAGCTATTTATTTACACCGATAGTATCTTGAATATTTTTAAAGTTAAAAGTAACTAAGAAAATAATAAATGATACATATACCACCTCAAATAAAAAAAAACATAGTTTACAAAATTTTCTATTATTTCCTTTGAATATTGTAACGACTGGACACCCTATAGTTTTCCAAGAAACAAACTTTTCCTACTAAATTTAATCGGAAACTCTCCTTATTTGAATACTAAGAAGACTACACAACTTAATTCGGGTAACCTCACACGAAAAACAATGATGGTAGAGAATGCATTCGATTTTTGAAAATGGCCCCGAGCCAAGTGGACCTGGTGGAGGGTGAACATCGTGGAACGTTTTATACATATAAAAGGCCAATACTTTTAAAAGTAAAATATTCAAATAGAAGCAGATAATAGGAAGGAGTTTATAAAAGGAGAAGCGAAAGCTCGGTCTTAACTTTTTAAATGTCTGACCTCTGGCAAGATCGGCGCGTGATTTATTGACTCGAATCTGTGATCCGCAGGGCTGCCACCTGTCCTGTTTTCTTTGGATCATCCGATTATCCAATGTTTAACGATTGTAAAAATCGAAAGAAAAAGGATTTTATAGTGAAGAATGACATTTTTTTGAATTAAGTTAAATATGAGTATGTATTTGATTTAGATATGTATGATTAGTAATAAAAGTATATAATGGTCAAAATTTATAATTCAACAAATTCTTAAGATGTAATACTAACTCAATTGCTGTCTTCTACAGCATTTAAACTAACATTTGTATTAGTTGATGTGACGAACCAAATTAAATGTTTCATTTCATCGTAAGTAAATTATTTAATATTTATTTATTGACTGCTTCGTTGGTCGTGTTGGTTGCAAGTATGACTGCCGATCGGGAAATCTTTGGTTCGAATCCCGGGTCGGATACTACTGGATTTTTCTTATTTATTTTTGTAGATGTGACTCGAACTCTGAAAATGTGCCCGGTGTATGGCAATAGGCTTACCACCCAATCCATAATAGGACGTAAATGTAACTGGGGAAACGTGGGACTGTACTACACACCTCTGCCTATCTCTTCAGGGATTACAGGCGTGATGTTACATTACAAAATATATATTTACTTATGTGTGAGATTACAAAACACTTCAAAGCCATATTTCCGTAAGTAAAGCTATGGTAGGTACTCGTAGTTAGGAGAACTGTTGACACTGATGTTCTGAAGTCTTGAATTTTATTGTATCTTATTAAAAAACAAATCAAATATTCAAAATAAATATTTTTATTTCCAACTTATTGTTTGTTTATTCAATTTCCGGTATTGCGCTGCCAGCCCTGGTGGCCCACGGATCCATTTAAATGAGAACGTTGTTTCTTGTGCAAGCTAGCTTCTAGAAAACGGGACATCTATTTTATCTATTGAATTATTACTTTAGTTCGTTTAAATGTAGGTCGTTTCCTGTTTTTCTGTTAGCGAAAAAATCTAGTTTTAAAGTTCCACTTCGAATAGATCCATACTATCGCTTGATTGAACTGCAAGGTGTACTGGATTTTTTGTTATTATGTTATAAACATGGCAGATGTACCAGAGTGATTTACGAGTTCTGCTTAATGTTCTCTAAGGTGTTTGTAATCTGCCAACTCGTACTAGAATAGCAAAACAATTATGATTACTCTTACTCTTACAATTACTTTTCTCATTCTAAGTGGAGAACCGACTCCAACAGTGGGTCGATAAACGTGTTGAAAATGATAATGATACAATGATAGATTTTTTTGTTATACTTGTTCATATGATTAAACTGTTACGATCACACTTTGTTAAATGTACAGTTTTCATTAAATACACAGAATATTTTGTTGTAATATTTAATTAGCAGAGAGTAGTATTACATTCAGCTTGAGCAGACAATTGTATTACAGAAATAAATAATATTAATAATTTTTTTATCTGTTCACAATTGTTTTATACATATAATGAATGAATGACAGTGGAATAATGATTCACAATTAAAAGACGAGTGTGAAGTAGAGTTAGAGAGCATACATACTTGGATGAAATCGGAGACATATGTATTAAAGGAAGGCCAGAACACTTAAACTTTTTTAACTAGAGATACAGAACCTTTCGATCAGCAGGGTTTAAATATATTTATACAAAATTTAATCTAAATAGACCAAAATTATTTATATGATAAAAGACCAAAATTATTTATATGATAAAATAACAGACAGGTAGAGGGGCAACTATTTACGTATAAAATATTAATACAAAGTGTCATAAGCCACTTGAAAAAGCTGAGGTTTGGAATTTAGTATAGCAAATTTATCTTACAACCACTGCCAACCACATAACGTACATATTCAGTGCATATACAAAATATACAAACATTTTTAACCATCAAAGTGATACACACGTGTCATGGCAAATGACTGGATGCTTACACAACATAAGCAAAACACAGAACCGCACTTAGCCTGCGAGTTTGTTGCGAAACACTGCTCTTAAAACATTGCAGATTTATGACGTGATATCGAAGGTTTTTATGAACGAAACGAGATTAAGCGCCCAGTACATTAAATATCGTACATAGTAATTAGGACTATAGGAATTAGTAACTATAAGAAATAAGATATTTCATTATGGAATTAGTACCTTAGTGCCCTTATACAATTGTTCATATCCCCGTTTCCCTTACTGTTTCTCTGTGTACGCATAAATAAACAAATAAAAATAAGTTACATAAAGTTATGCAATAGAAAAGTGGATTTAACGCCAAAAGCATTCATTCGAAACGAAACGAAAGAAAAAATACATTATACGATTTTCATTCATTCATTCAAAGAATTTATTCGTTTTATCAAAGCTTAAGAATATGCTAGAGTTCCAGGAAACTGCCATTGTGCATGTTATTTATTTATTGAATAAAATTACACTTATGAAACGATTATATAATTACGTAAAAAAGCCGTTGGTATTATAATAATAATAAATTAAATTATACTTAATAACGTATTGAAAATACCGTTTCAAAATAAGTACTCAACGTTTTTCGCAGATATATACATACATACTCGTAAGTACCGACGATGTTCATTTAATTCATCCAGTTATAAATAAAAAACGCTTACATAATGTAATATAACATAAAACTATGTATTACAGCAAACTTAACAGGTAACACGCTTAACACAATTTTTAAAACACGAATAAGGCTAATAATACTGTTTTTTCTAGACTAAGGATCACGTACTGTTGTTGCGAGCGCCTCAGAAGTGGAGAGAGCGTACATAAATCTCCAAGCGCCAACTAAACCAGCTGTTTTGGGAACCGCCTAAGGAACTGTAAAGTATACTTCTGTATAACTGTGGAGTACAATTTATTCGCTCTAGTAAACATTCATTGTAACCGACTGCCTCTTTCGATTAGTCGCATTGGCGAATGATACGCAAGAGGTCCTGAATTCGCACACTGGGTCGGGATATGTTTACTGGCTATTCTAAAATGTTCTTCCCGGTAGTAGCATGGAGTCTGTATTTAAACTCGGTGTACACCAATAATCTCATACCCTGTTATATGAGACGTACAAAGTAACTAGTGACAAGTGACAGTCCATTCCTCTGCCCTTTGGAGAAATGAAGGCTGGATATTAAATTTGTAACTGTCTGTTAATAATCGCACCTCGTTTTTATTAACTATAATAATACGTAAACGTAATATCACACCTGTAATCCCCGAAGAGGTAGGCAGAGGAATATAGAGCACTCCCACTTT
The DNA here is from genome assembly GCA_018246595.1 of Mimoniades nurscia nurscia. Taxonomy (NCBI): domain Eukaryota; kingdom Metazoa; phylum Arthropoda; class Insecta; order Lepidoptera; family Hesperiidae; genus Mimoniades; species Mimoniades nurscia. The sequence continues at coordinate 6,698 of DWFO01005167.1, forward strand.
TCACCAGTTACATTTGCGTCCCACTATGGAATAGGTGGTGAGCCTATTGTCATACACCGGGCTCATATCCAGACTCCGAGCCACTAGTATAAAATCTAAATTAGAAAAATTTGGCACTGCCCGACCCGGGAATCGAACCCAGGACCTCCCGATCGGCAGTCGCACTTGCAACCAACACAACCAACGAACTATTAACATTAACTACATATAATAATAATATCTTATGACATTTCTACACTCGTCCACCTGATCCGAAACTAAGCATCCAAAAGAGCTTATGCTGTAGTAACTAGAGGGCTGATATATTTTTATAACTATGTATATTATATACATTTTGGGATATTCTCTACGTCAAGGTTAGATGCGCTTCGTGGCGTCCGTATTAATTATTTATTGATATGTAAATGTATTAAGATTGATGTTGCATCATAATAATTACCGTATGCGGTTAGACCCCTACATATAATAGTAAACCACTTGAAAGCCACCCACGGGCAAGCATTTTATTAATAACACAAATGCAAAACGTAAAGGAAAATATAGAATATTTCCACGTTCAATTACTAAATATATTTAATGCAAAAAGTAGGTCAGCATTGAAATAAATTTTTTATTATAAATCGTTCTCTTGAAGTCTGTAATCTCTCTAGAAATGCGTTTAGAATTATTACAAACTATGCCTATGAAAAACACGGATTAAATAATTTATTAATACGATATACGACATTTCCATTAGTCAGAGAGCTGATATTTTTGGTAGTGGCTCGGAGTCTGGCTATGTGTTCAGTGTATGGCCTTAGGCCCTCCACCTGTACCGAGATGGGATGTAAACTTAACTGAAGAAACGTAGAAATGCACTGAACTTGTCTGCCTACCTCATACACAGTTACAGGCATAACGTTACCTATATACATATAGTAGTATATTTAGGATGCTTTTTAAGAACAGCAGCTCCATAAGCAAGAGCTAACTACACAGAGCGATGCGAATTTAAAATATCGTTCGCAATAATATAAAAATATGACCCACTTGAACTCTCTGAAACGGGAGTATAAAATTCTAGTTCATGGAATACGAAATGGCAAGATAACTGACAAAAGTACAAGAGATACCGCAGCGAGAGTATGGACCGTGAAGTCGTAAACAACGCAAATAATCCAGGTTTACGAGTATGTGACATTGAACTCGCAGGTGAATTGTTTTACGAATTACAAGAAGCGTACGTTATGTATATGGAATCCGAGTCTGAACTCGTGTTTCTCTACCTTAGGTAGAAATAACTTAGTTCCCTACGTTAGGCAGAAATAATCGCAGCTTTGAACCTCGGATGCGAGGCCTTGAATATAATGACAACTAATCACACCTGTACAAAATGAATATCTGTCTCAGTAGACACCATCTAACATCGTAATTTTGCCACAGTTGAAGAAATTGTAAGACGTTCAGGACACTTTGGGACACTCAGCGCACATGGGAACCTGAAAACCTTACCCTTTTCGACCGAATCGGGAGATATATTTGGATGGTGGCTATTATCGAGATAACAATAGACACCAGCCAAGTAATGCAAGAAATTATCCGAAGTATAAAATGTATTGAAATCATGGTTTCAGATACATTTTACATATTGTCCTAAATTAATGGTTTAAAAAGAACCCATGAGAAAAATCTGTAAGTGGTAGATTTTGGCAGAACACTGCAACAGAACAAACTCTAGATACAGTAAGTGCTCGTAAATATGGTCATATTCTGAGAGATGAGAATGTTATTCGCAACTGATTCTCTTCGGAATCGTTGTTCAAATGTAAGATTTGGTTTACTCGTAGAGTGAAATAGCAGGCAATTTAAATAAGCCAGCTAGCCACCCGCCACAGCACAGCTAAATCAAGTACAACAACACCTTGATTTACGGTAGCACAAATTCAAACAACTTTCAGCAAGTAAAGTACGATTGAACATTTAAAGATGTTTTATTGATTAAATATATTTACCGCTTTGAATATAAATTCTAATGCTTTGACTGAATAAAAATTGAAAAAATTTCGGCATTTTTTTCGGAAGTTTTTCTTTTATTCCCTTCCCTTTAAGCCTGGTCCGTCGATATTTTAAGTAGGTACCAAAAAAACCGCTGGTATATTGGTTAACATTATTGATACAAGTCGTCTAGAGATTAATTTTAATACCTTCAACCATTAAAAACCATAGCCTGTCATTTATATATGTATGTAAAACTACATATTGTACAATTCCAACTAAACCGTTCGAGGTTAGGACAACTATAGTAGTAGTAGACATAAAGACGCATGAGGCTTTCCATCTTGATCTACAAGTGTCATTGCTTCCGTAACCGACTCCTGACTAATTGCCCAATATTAGACTACAGCTGGACATTGTGGACGCAGCTACACGCTATGACTAATGAGGGGTACCACCTGTATATTGATACGTAGATACACGGTTTATTGTATGCATTATCGCTTGGGCGTGTCACTCGAAACAGAAACTACTACGAGTGTCCAGTTCTAATAGTATGATACAGCGAGCTTCCGATCCGCCCAGCAGCAGAGTCGGATACCTCTTCCATCTACTATGTACATTAGGTTGATTGTAATCACGAAAAGCACATTTACATTTAGATTATATGCTACCGGATTTCCATGAAAATCGAACAAAAATGCAAAGCAGTAGAGTGTTAAATGGCAAATAACATAAATAAGCCAGCCGTCCGACCGTGGCGCTTACTACGTGATGCAGCACCAAGATTTATTGCTCCACAACTCTATTTATAGTCGGGCGGGCGCAAAGTTAAAAAGTGCTTATTGAAAATTAATACACGAAGAACTCTTTACGAATGTCAATAAGTAAGAAGGAAACTGCTCGAACAGAAGAGGTATAGTTCAACAAATTCACAATTCAGAATTTTGTAACAATGACACATGATTTTTCGTACATATAAGTATATGACGCATGTACATATGTTACATAAATAAGTAACATAATATATAATATTTGTTTTGATAATTATCGGCATTTATATGTATGATGCTGTTTTAACTGTTTATAGTTATATATTTAGTGGTGAAGATTCAGTGGTATGACATATATACCATTGTGTGGTTTTGGATTCGATTTCCACTCACAAGAAATATTTAGTTGGGTGACGATATTTACTATTAATGTATTACGCTAGCACCCTTACGTGATAGTCAGATAACACACAAAGTTTGATCGTGTGTATGGCTTATTATATGGTTTATGTAATTAAAGTTATATATTTACAAACATATACTCATATTATTATATTCATGCTTTCTAGCGGCTGTCATACACGGTCAGCTTGGTATCAAGATATGTCCCAAGATGTGTCCATAGATATTAGGTACTATTAATGGAACGATCCCACTGTCGGTAATATATTATAAAATGAAAAGCTTATCTTCACAGAAGCATTTTCCTGAACATCGATTGCTTTGCGCTGACTACTTAATACATCGTTGTAACAATGCACTTAAATTGCGATTGACTCTATAAAGTACAACCTAACAGCAGCAAATTTACGTGAATACTGTATTAAAAAAAATCATGTTTTTTTTAATGATTGTAAGAATTCTTTTATTTAATGATTGAAAAATCCATACCTGTCTATAACAATTAATTCAGACCTGAGAATGATTATGTATTTCAGACAATACAGTTTTTATGCACTAAAATACAATTTATGGAAATCTAAAATTCTGAAATGTATCCCTGGATATTGATGTGACCGTCGGTGATACAGTGCAACGGTATTACAGTACTCAGGGTTGGAACTTCATCACTGGAATGCTAGATAGCTTTGAAGAAGCTAGATTTTGAGATTTTTTGACAAACAATTTTTTTAACTTTCGTAAAAAATGTTTTCTTAAAAAGCATTCATGTTACTTTTAAAACCTCCAAGAATGTGTACAAATTTTCCTGATGATCGATTAAGTAGTTTTCGCGCGAAAGCGTAACAAACAAACTTACATTCACATATAATATTAGTAGACTTAGTGATCTAGAATCTAGACAAT
>DWFO01005168.1:0-10748 GCA_018246595.1 Mimoniades nurscia nurscia
TCACGCCTGTAATCCCCGAAGAGGTAGGCAGAGGAATGTACAACACTCCCACGTTTCACCAGTTACTTTTAAGTCCCACGATGGTATAGGTGGTGAACCTATTTCTACATACTGGGCACATACATAGACTCCGAGCCACTACTAGAAAGAAAATCTAAATTAGAAAATTTAGTAGTGCCCGACTGCGACTGCCGAAGTCCCGTTCGGCAGTCGCACTTGCAACCAACACGACCAACCAGGCAACCAAATAAAGTTAAAAAAAAATATAAACCAAGCATATATAGTTAATAAAAATAAAAGTGAAAAAACGGTTATAGTTAAAAGAAACTATAAAACACGCTTTTATAGCTATCATCATCACCTAAATATTGTCGTAATGTGGTGATGTGGTGATGTGGTGATGTGGTAATGTGGTGAACAGACACTCCTGTAACATTGATTGTTATTGATGATCAGATAATTGGCGGCTAGGACATTGTTACTGCGCTCTAGTTTCTTAAATCTTAGTTATAGATAAAGCTAACACTAATTAGTAAAATAAGGTCAAACGCTCGTAGCCTCAAGCTGTGGACAATAATCGGCTTACGAACAATTGTGTTATTATCATAACTTATTTAAAAGCTTATTATTTGCTTAATCGTACAGAATTCTTATAAGGTTATGGGAACATCAATCAGCTCGAGCGACCGCGGCGGCCTTCAACGTTTCCACTGGCTCCGTGTTGTTTTGGAGTTGACACCTATTTATCTGAAAATAATTCTTATGCATATGCACATAGAGATATATTTGTTGCGAAAAACGAGAATGTGTCGTATGTTAATAAGTGTATAAGCCGCAACCTAATGTTGATAATAACGTTGGAAAGGCCAAGGTTTTACATTTTGCGCTGAATAACTTGTGAGCAATTGGTTTTTGATGGGCGTTTCAGTGAAGAACAAATTAAGTACGTGAGAACAGCTTTGCATTTTTTCCAAAGAACCTTTAAACAAACTGTCATTAGATACATGTTGTTTTGGAAATGTTCAAAATTTAATGTAACAATGTCTGTTGGTGCTGACATCTAGATTCTTCGATTGCGTTGAATAAATGTCGCCGTCGAGCGCGCGGGTCGGTCTCGAGTCTCGACCGGCCGCGTTACGTCACGGACTGTTGAACCGACGAAGGCACGAACCGCTGACCTCCGACAATGCGCGCCGCCTCCCTGACGTGACTTTTGGGTCAGCCCGCCGCTGTGTTGCGGCGCTTACCAAAATATTTAAATACATCAATAATGAGCTTTCATAATATTCAAGGTTGCGTGACATAACGTACGTAATACCCTACAACCTACAACACGATGTCAAAGGATTTTGACCAAATAAGTTACAAAAATATTATGCTTAATATATTTAACACATCAACTGTCTGTTTAACACGTCAATGGTGCGTTAAGTCCTTCATTACTGAGCCCATGAGCTGTAAGTAGTGCTTAATGCAGAGGAAGTGTTTAAAGAACGTGGTCACAACTATGGGTTGATGATAGAAGTGAAATGGTGTATATACATATTTTGTTTACATGGATCAAGAAGTACAGTGGAGTGAAGTTTATGAAAAACGAGCGGTTACGAAGTGAGTATTGAAGCACGCATCAGTATCGTTGGTACATCGCAAAGCGCTTGCCTCACAGTATGATTTGTCGGTGGACGTAACGATGAGCTACGCCTTATTGGTCATGGGAACGATACAATCGAATTGTGATGTAGCTGCTATCAGATTTCTGAATAGGGTTTTCACATTCAGCCGTGTCCGAGTCAAAATCACGTACAAAAACTTTTTACTGCTGTTATACAATGCTCATTGTTTTGTATAACTGCCGCCGGAGGAGTACACGATGTTCAATTTGTACTCGTACATTGTAGTACGGCGGTCGTGGAAACGGCTAACTGGATGCTCGTTACACGTTATTAATTTTACAAGTGATACACAAAATTGGGTAAAAGCTAATTAGTAATTATTATGTAAGTAACATTACATCACGCTATGTAGGCAAATAGCGATTGCATAATAACATAGCTGCTGCATACATCTTGATGTTTAATGCTTATAATTTATGTTTCCTTCGCCATCTACTGATTTAACTTTCCTTAATACTGGTAGTTTAATTCAGCTAATATGATGATTCCATTTGCCTTAATTTTAAGAATTTATCGGATCATGTGCACGACCACGTGCACGTGCAGAGCGTTGGCATGAAGCAATCTATGTAGCTTCACACAAATATGTAAGCTAGGTCTTGTTTAACTAAGATGAACTTATGGATTGTACGTCAATAAAAAAGTACAGAACGTTTATTTATAGTATATTTACATAAGCAGTGGGATAATGTTTAGAAATAAAACGAAGTAACCAAAAATTACTATTATTATATTGTTACTGCCTCGTTTGACGTGTTGGTTCCACGCGCGACTGCTGATTAAGAAGTGCTGGGATTAAATCCCGGGTCGGGCACTAATTTTTCTAACTTAGATTTCCTAGTAGTGGCTTAGAGTCTGCATATGTGCTCGGTGTATGGCAATAGGATCACCAACTATCCCATAGTGGGACGTAAACGTAACAAGTGACGTGGCAGTGTACTACACTCTTGTGCCCACCTCCTCGAGGGCTACAGACATAATGTTACGTACTATTATTACAAAATATAGGTTTTTTGAATGGAGCTATTCTCATATCGCGGCCAAAAAGTTAAATACTTTATCAGTATCTATTTCCGGACACAAAGCCTAGGGATCTTTAAAGCCAGAGTGAACACAGGACGTATAATAATAATTAGAATGGTCTAGAAGGAAGCGACAACCCTGTCGAGCTCGTCCTCGGTAAAGCACAGCAGCATCAGGCAATAAACCCGTCGTCGGTCGATGGGGCTCTCGGGAACGCGCGCCGCGTAGTATTGTTCTTCCTCCGGCGAGTATCTTTCCTCGTCCAGCCTACACACCTACAGTCCAGCAGCCAATATTAGTGTATAATCTAACAAACTTTTATAATTTGCGAAATGAAAGCATATGTGCAAAATAGAACTTGTGTATAATAATCCGACTATGAAGCCAATAAGAAACAAAAGTTACACCTAACAAACAAAAATGTAGGAATTTAATTAAATTAACTATATCATAGAATATTTTGAGAATAACATAATGTAAAAATTTACTATCGTAAATTTATAATTCAAAAGCTGATGGTCATGATATAAAAGTGATTCATACAACTTTACGATCTGTCTATCTTAATTACTCGGCCAATAATGGTTGTTAGACAAAATTGAAGATTTTGTAACTTCTTCTTTAGCTTTTTCATCTTTTATAATAATATGTGACTGGTGTGTTGGTTACGTCATTTGTAATTTCACGTGCTAAAGAGTAAATATTACTTGTTTTCATTTGCGAAATAGAAACTATTTAGCATATTAACTTAGTGTCGAAATCTATGTAATTAACACTCACTGGCAATAATCTTTGTTTACCTTTTTACCATTTTCGTCGTAACACGCCAGCTCTTCAAAGTGGCTGTTCAACTTGTTCTTTGGATGTTTGAAGTAACTCTTTAGCTCAGCGTATCGGCCTAAATGCTGTAAAGATATTTTTGGTACAATCACTGACTAAATATGGAATAAATTGATTGCCTTATCGGTTAAGGGGTTGCGAGTACGCTGCTGAGCTGGAGGTCCTGGATTCGATTAGCGGGTCGAGAGCTATTGCATTTCCATACCTTAGGTTTCCTAGTTGAAATTTGTAATAGTGATTGTCTGTTAATTGATGAAGTGGGCCGGTGGGTGTCCGTCTTCGCGTGTGTGTGACATTGATATTTCAAGTTAAAATCTATTGACTTAGTCTTCTGGACAACAACATAGGCAATGCGAAAACTTGTTCTCCGCGGTCCCTAACTTACTTGCTTAAGTTTCTAATTATGGACAAATAGCACTCAAGGGAGTCGTATGTCCAGCAGCGGTCCGAGATAGATCCTGGTGATGATGGCTTACTTTACTTTATCGTTATAAACCTGCACACGTACTTCGGGATCTAAAGCGCCACTTTTTCTAATAACATCTTGTGGAAACTCTCTTGGAAAAATTCTTCTAAGTTCTACATCTTCACTAGAATTACAATATTTATTAAATATCAGAACAGGATTATTAATTGCATGCATTTTATTAATTCAAATTAATATTTTAATACTTAGTGAACTACAGAATGCATGTATATAATGTATGTATATAATGTATGTGCATAAAGTACTTACTATGTGAAGATGACACAACTACGTTCTTGCGTCATGTGGTGTAAGATCTAGAATTTAAAGTAGATGCTACTTGTTTATTATTAACTAAATTAAATATATTTCATTTCCTTGTTTCCATATGCCCATTATACAATAAAAAATTCATATTGCATATATTCTAATCATGTAATCAAAGTATAGGTGCTATTAGCATGAATAAAAAATTAAAATGTGTTTTCTTAGTAACTTACAATGTAAACAATAGTTCCTAAAGAGGTTTTCCAGATCATTTTGAATCGTCAATGGTTATGGAAATGGTTAAGAATAAAACACGTTATGGGCCCATAAGCTATAAAATATTATCAAATCCATTATAGTCAGAAAATGCACTATCGTTCTTTATCTACAATATTTGATATGAACGGGTGTGCTTGTAATCGTATATGTTGGTAAAGAACTTCCCTTGAATGCATTGCTAAGAAAAACTATGAGGAGTAATAATAATTCGTTGTGTATTTTTTGGAAAATTTGCACAACAACCGTATTGCATTAACCCTTACTATTCCGAAAGAAAAACCGTGTCTTACAGTGGATAATGATGCCAACAACGGCACTTAAGTGTTTGATGCCAACAACCGCACTTTAGTGGTTGATAACGATAACAACAACCTGCAATTTTTTAAATTTCTATGCTCTTAATCGAATTATGTAGCAGACATATTTCATCAGTAAGTTCAATAATTACGTGTTATATTACATTTTAGTAATTAAGACAACCTTTATTTTAATTTAGAACTACGACTATCATCTCTTTAATCATGTTGCCTCAAAAATATTCGGAATGTGACTTAAATTGCTTTCAAACTTAGTTACGGATCTTCATTTTATAATCGATAACTTGGAAACAATAACTTTATCAATAATAAAATGAAAGGACGTTGTTCTTTAATATTTTTATTGGGCCACTATTTTATAGCATTTCAAACAATTCTTCTATCGTTAAACCTCGTATCCGTGTCAATGGCTTGTGGTCTGAAGCCGTTGGAATCTGCCACATATCTTATAAAATGCGGTTGACCTTCCGGATCCACGTACCCGTACTCTCCTCTGACCACCAAGCCCCTTACTCCTGCCGAACTTCTTATTACACCGCCGTCCTCTTTCCTGAAGGAGCCATCAGACACTTCATATCTGGAAATGAAATATTGTGGATTGTATTCATATACAGACTAGCATAATGTAGGCACACATTTATAGATTCCCACCACGTTTATAGAATAATCGACCTCCAATCTCCAATCCGTAAATCCAACGTGAAGATTAGTAACAAAACGGTCTTTAGAATATCCAGCAGTGAACTAAGACAGTGTTTTTATTTTGTAAACTCTTGTGAAACCCATTTTAACTTTCTATTTGAAGCGTAAATGTGATCAGCGTAAAGCGTAGATCAGGCTGATGCGTGAAATATATGTAATGTTTATATGACGCCAAATAGAAACAATATGTTCGACAAATTTGTTGACAACGAATAATTAATCAGAATAGTACTTAATATATATACGTAGATAAACTTTTCTATTAAGTACATGAAAAATGATCATTAATGGCACGTCATATAGTGTTTAACCAGAAATAAATAAAACGGGGTATAAAACCTAGCATTCGTCGTGGAAAAGAAGGACAGTGGTGCGAGGAAGGGTTTATTGTTCAAAATATGGACGTACTCACTCAAAGCTGTATGTCCCCAATCCATCGTTGTTGTAAATTTGCTTTCTTACGATCTTTTCAAGGGCAATCGCTTTTGGCCGTGTGACGATAGTTATAGAGAATACAACTATTATGAAGATGAGTCTCACGTCTCTTACCTGCGCAACACATACCATATGTCAAGGCCAACGGCTCTATAAATGAGCATGATTTTACTGGAAATTGAAATGTAAAAATATTAATTTATGGCTTCTACAGCAGGATTCCATTTGCGGATATGGATTTAGTTTCTTTTTTTGTTTCGGGACTTGTATGTTGCGAAGTAAAAAATGGCGTTCGTCGTGATTGTAGCATTTGTTTGGAAACCAGATAGATGTGTCGTACGTGGCGAATGTTACTCGGCTTCGACGTTTGATCTTTATTTTGTTCCATTTAAAGTTTACCTGAACAATTGTTTTTAGTTAGGTGTCATTACGAAATAATTCGACAAACCTCTATTCATACTTCGACAAACACAAATGGAATTGAAATAAAATTTGACAAATATCACCATATCGTAAAATTGACAACAATACGAATGTATCAAGTAATAATGTTAATTAATAACACTTTGTGAATAAAACAACATAACTTTGTAAATAGATCTATCTGGGTACCTACTAGGTCTTTTGCCGGATCTAAACTTCGTCGTTCCCTGATCTAATTTTTATTGGTTACCAAAGGTCTGTCAATTTGTTTCGCAGTCTATGATACATACGTAACATTACGTCTATAATCCCCGAAGAGGTAGGCAGAGGAGTGTTGTAAACTCCCACGTTTCACCAGTCACGTTTACGTCCCAATATGGACTAAATGGTGAGTCTAATGACATACACCGGGCACATATCCAGTCTCCGAGTCACTACTAAAACATCTAACTCAGAGAAATGCATTAGTGCCCGACCCGGGATTCGAACCTAGGACCCCCTTTTCGGCAGTCGCGCTTGCAAGTAACACGGACAAGGAGGCAGCCGTTTAAATAAAAAAAAATTACGCCTGAATTGTAAATTTTAAATTAATTTATGCCTAAGGTAATGTAGTACATTTCACCACGGAATGGGGATGAGCCTATTATCATACACCGTGCACAAATCCAGACCTAGGTGTCATAACGGATAGCAGACTTAATGTCCCGCATCACTACCCGCGTCATCCTATGACCTAGATCTTTTACATTGCAGTAGGCAGGACTGGTTAGTCCTGCCTACTAAGAGAGGCGAGCTTTTAAGGAGGTGTCCTTAAAGTTCGCCTCTCTCAGAAATTTCTGCTGACTACAACCTATTAAACGAATTGATGAAAGAAATTGACATGTTTATGACACATGCCAGTCTGGAAAAAAGCTAATTTTACGTCTATTATAAATTCCATCAAGTGTCCACATTATTTTATTTGCAAATTATTTTAATTTAATTAAGTTTTTTTAGTTCAATTTAATTTTTATGTTCCAATTTTTTCTGTGATGTCTGCTGTTTTAATCTGCTTGTCTATACCTACATATTCAGTTGTTTAGTGAATGTTGCACACGTCTTTAATTGGCTTGCATACAAGTGAAAAATACCGTTATGTACCTATGTAGTTCAAATGCTTTGTGTCCTATGCTGTTGGTGTGTTTTAAATGAATAAATAAATAAACCCACCCTAAGAAATTAGTAAGAAGATCCTGATTTCTCCATCAGCAATCATGCTTGCAATATTTTATCGACGAACCAGTCAGTCAGTAATTTGTGTAAATACTTCTTACATGTAGTGTGTTTAACGCTCTCTTAGTTCTGTTAATACCGATACATGAATAAACCTAACAAGTAAGAAGAATTAAAGCACACTGAATAATGGGGAACTAGAGATTTATTGTATAAATAGGAACATAGATTACGAGCCTCGACTGGTTTGGTAGCCGAGTGGTCGCAAGCGTTGCTGTTGATAGAAACATGCTGGGTTTCATCTCTGGCTCGGATAACTTTGGGTTTTTTTAACGTGAAATACCTAGTAATGGTTCGAAGTGTGGATTTATGCCCGGCATATGTCAGTAGGTTCGCCACCCAGTCCACAGTGGGACGTAAGCCTAACTGGTGAACCGAGGGAATATTACACGCCTCTGTCTAGTCGTACGGGAAAATGTAGGAGTAGATAATATTATGGTGACCAGGAATGTTGATATTACTAATTTTCTAAGCACAAATGCTCGGACCTAATGACTTCAAGCAAAAACCTACTTCGAGTATGTGATGAAACAATATAATATGCATATTTATGTTTACAGTAGGTACTCTTCGTACGTACAAATATTCGCTTCGATTATAATATCAATATTAATACAAATAATAATTTAATGGTGTCAAAAATACTTAAAAGTCTGCTGTTGATTAACTGTTATGGTCGATATTTTGAAATATTTAATAACATTTTTTTACTCGTTTGTACTAGATAACAAAGATGTCCTCATTTAAAATAAGTAAAGCAAAGAAAAATTACTAAACCGATGATCTAAGATAATGTCTCTTGTACTTCTAAAGGGACAACTTTCTTAGTGCTAAAGTTCGCGTTAATCCAATTATTATTATTTCAATACGAATACACAATTGTACTTACCATGCTGGTTATATTTCCTCCCCGTGTGCGTGTACTCGTAAGTGGACTGCGGCACCGGCCAACCGCCAACACTTTATATCCAGTTGTTCAAGAATGTCAGGCCTGGACTTCATTCCTTAGCAAACAATGCGACGCTAGGACTTCGCCGAGTCAACGACACTATAACACATATTATTATGTAAACTACACGGCGATCATTCACATGAGGTGGAACAAAAACTCGATCGTATATTAAATGATCTCGCGCACTCTAATTAGCCGGAGCGCCGCGCGCCGCCCCACACGCCTCACACGACTTGTTTAAGTAATTTATATTATGTGTAAAACAGGATGCTTTAATTTGAGCATATTATTATTTAAAATGTTAAACTAGTATATCGCACTCTGCCTAGGCACCGCTGCATGCCCCGGCCGCCTATGGGCAGCAGCGTAGGCGGTGCGAGAGCTGTGCTCCGCGGTCTCCTAGCCGCATGCATGCCCAGCGTAGGGATTATGGACATAACGCCTTAGGGGAGGCTGGTGATGATGATTAAAAAATCTATAAATAACTATAAGACGATATTTTAAACTACAAAGAATTGTAAAAATGAAATAATTGTATTTTTTGAATACTCGAAAATTTATTTTAGGTTTTTATGTGACAACACGCAAAAGCCCAATGTTTGCACGGCCCGTTGCAATCTGTATTGTTTTTTTTAAACCGAACCTGAAAGTACATGTGTGTATCTGTAGGTACTTATTTATTCACTCATTTCGCCTTTAATTATAATGTGGTACTAAAGTTAAAAAAAACACGCAACGTATTAAGCGGCATTATCAGTCATAGAGCATTACACCCGCCTAGATTAGGAGTAGGAGAAAATAAAGTAGCTCAACCGAAGGGTCTCCCCATATATTTCATAACCGTAGTGGCTTAATCCGAGTGGCTTCCAAACGCACTATTCTCATATAACGAGTTAATGTATTCGTTGCTTTTCCTCCTTTTGGCAGTCCTACCCTCCGAGGAGCAGCCCGCACCAACTACGGCTGTGTAACCATCGCCGACGTTCTTCGACTAATCTTAGAGACCTAAGCAAGCGTACAGGGCTGTTGACCCAAGTATGTGAACGGGCTATTCTTTACTTACTAGTTGATGGTTACTAGTTGATTGTGCGGTATTAATGAGCAAAGCAAATAGTAGTTTTCACGCCGGCCTTTGCGTCTTAGTCGAGGTGAAAGACATCTTTTCCTAGGATATCCTAGGTGGACAGTTTCGCGAGATAGTGAGTAATAAAGGCGTAGGCAACTCGAATTAGCCATAAATTTGGAAACACCCCACGAAATCGGTTTCTGAAAAAAATCAACAGCACGCCTGTGATCCTCGAAGAGTATGTAGGTATTTAGTACACTCCTACGTTCCATCAATTACGTTTACGTCCCTCTATGGAATAGTTGGTGAGCCTGTTGCCGGGCACATATCCAAACTCCCAGCTACTTACACGTATATGAAATTCAAGTGCGAAAAAGTCAATAGTACCCGACCCTCGAATTTTACGTCCTTTTCTGCCGATCCTTTTATCGTTCCACTGTTGTAACATAGGTCTCCTCTCAGAATGAGAGGGTTAAGGCCATAGTCTACCATGCTGGTCAAATGCGGGTTGGCAGATTTCACTCGCCTATGAGAACATTTTTTTATTGAGAACTTTTTTAATATCAACTCGTTTTTAATATCAACTTCCGTTTTTAATAAAAATAAAATTAAGTGAAGTGACGTCGAAGGCAACCCTAGCAAAATCGAGTAGTAGCCCATATCAGAGCAAGTGTGGACGATCCTAGCGATCGGCGACAATCAGAACGATGAATTACTTGTTCTTAGGGTCGATGACTCCGACACGTGGCGCGAGCACATTACATATACATTTGTCCAAGCAGGACGTCATGATGACAAATTGAGCAAAACGAAGTTTATTGCAAAATTCCTTATTAACGTTTATCAGAATTGTTTATTTAGTAATCATATCCAGTGCTTCATGCCGACACCTGGCGACTCACAAACGCGACAACTCAACTCATCATACTTGCTCAACTTATCATAGAAGTGAAATCCTAAAAGTAACTTCACGCCTGTAATCCCCGAAGAGGTAGGCAGAGGAATGTAGAACATTCCCACGTTTCACCAGTTA
>DWFO01005169.1:0-10747 GCA_018246595.1 Mimoniades nurscia nurscia
CTATTGCCATGTACCGGGCACTTATCCAGACTCCGAGCCACTACCAGAAAATCTAAATTAGAAAATTTAATAGTGCCTGACCCGGGAATCGAACCCAGGACCTCCCGTTCGGCAGTCGCACTCGCAACCAACACGACCAACGAGTATATATTACGGCATAATGACGCCCCGTTTATATAGTAGTTAGTAAAACTTACTACTAAGCTGTAGGTTGCGATTTCGTTTCCACTCAGGAATAGCATGTGTTATGAGTTCGAGTATTTGTGTTATAAATGGTTGTAACATTATCCATATATACTCATATGTGTATACGAAATATTTTGTATTATGTAGTTTGTTCTCTGTAAATAACTTTGATATAATTCCGTTTCGTTTTGCTATGGGGCTGTTTTGTCTACAGAGTTCGTGCGTATGCAAAGTTTTAAAATTAATCCCCGGGGCAGTGGATCCTTGCCTGCTCTTTTAAATTCAACATAAATGTCAACGAAATGCATGAGTTTGTTAACACGTGGATCATCTCTCTCATGTGGGAATGAGAAAAGCAGAATCGTTTATTTCTTCAGCATATTAGCAGTGCAGTAGTATACAAAATTCATAAGATAAATTGGACAATATGATAAATTTGAAATATCCCCCTTAAAGCGTTACAGCGAGTGATGTTAACATTTAAAACTCTACATATTAGCATAGAGTAGATGATAAAATCAGTATGCTGCCATTACTATCGAGTATAAGTTGCGTATTTGAAATTAAAAGACCACGCCCAGCAATTAGTAACTAAGTTTTTAAACTTCGTGTCTATCATTAACTGTGTATTTTGTTTACATCTTATTCAATCAGCACGGTTGATTTTTCTTGTAACGGCAATATCACTTTGATAATTCTATTCTAACCGTAAAATGCGCGTGTGTTCGCAACATGAACTTGTCCCATTTATGGGTCTTTAGGGCCTGCCCTGACGCAATGCACTTCAACGGCCGTAACCGACCCTCCCATGACTCACTCATGAACTGGAAATTACATACTTATAATTCCCTACGTTACATTTAATGCGTGTTAAATTAAAAGTGTGCCTTAGTACTTGCCCAACAATGAAAATTATTGTCGCCAATGTCTACGTTCGTGTAGCAGTAATGGTGGTGGCTTCCAGTGTTTGCTAATCACAATAATATTGTTTAGTCCTGAATATTAAAAATAACATGTTTAATAATAATGACTAATAGTAACATCCTGGCACAACTCAAATACGGCCATCGGATAAACAGTTGAGGCCATGCTGTGGTAATCAAGCGGATAATAAACTACACGGGTAGATAAAATATTAGATTACCACAACAGTCATTTTATTATTTCACTATTCTATTATCTAAACTTTACTGCATGCACCAGCAGTTATATTAAATTGTGTTAATGTACGACGGTTTCTTCCATATATAGGTACATTATCATTTTTTGAAATTTCATATCTTTTGAATTCCTAAATCGATAGATTCTGATAAACCTTTACCCAAATTCCAGTACGGAATATACGTTACAAAATACGCAATTGTTTTTTGTTAGCGACGTGCCGTGGTAGGTGTTGTGTGCGCTGTATTTTTAATCCAATTTAAAATTGAAAAGTGTCGCAAATAGACGCTACAACGATACAGTGCATTGCACGGCTGGCAAATGAAATTAAAACTGTAACACGTAACGGACGATTCAGATTTTTTGTAGTTCGCTGGTAAAAAAAATCAATCGATGTGATTATAACAGGTGAGTATCGACTTGTCAGTGGCGATTCGTTATAGCACTTAATTTAACATCGCGCCTGTAATTCCCGAACAGATAGGCAGAGGAGTGAAGTATACTTGAACGTTTCATCAGTTACATTTCATGCACTGGTTCCAACCACCGGTGGTCCGCAGAACCCAAATTATTTTAAAATTATTATTATTATTATTTTAAAATTAGCGGGCAATGAGCCATTGATCGCCGTGTAGTGAGTGACAAATAATCACGTTAATACAAAATTACAGAAGTTTATCCTAAAATTAGTACTCTTTCTCTTAATGTAAATTCCTGTTGAGTTTTCAACTAAAAATTTTAGTTTGCTTATTACGGTTTTAATTTTATTATACCTACATTGTGGTCCCTGCTATCAAGAATGATAAAAAAGTAGTCCCTGCCGATAAAAAGGTTGAGAACCCCTGGTTTAAAGAATAATAGTAGAGGAAGAAAAAAGTATGTAGTGAAGACAAAAATCAAAAATATTCATTTTAAAATTTGGGTTTATTGAAAACTTCTCTTAGTTGTATATTTTGAGTGACTATTGACATTATAATGTTGTAGCAGATATTACAAAGTTTTTGCCGGTTGACATTCTTCAACGGACTTTATTATTTATACTGCATATTTATACATATGCAAAGAAACACAATACTTGCCTTTTTTGGAATCTAAATCTGATACTAAAAACGATCCAAGCATCAAACGCCGAAGACGCATATAGGATTTTAACACGAAACACTCAATCAATTACACAGCTTTGAACAATTACGCAACAGATAAGCACAATGGCCGCGATAAAAAACTGACGTACAACACACAAATTTAGGTCGCAAAACGTGTCGTTCATCACAAACGTGCGCGGCAGCTATCGTAAAAGGTTAAAAATCACTCTACATAAATCTACCCGTTATCTCCCTAAATGACCCGAGGTAGCGTTCGCGGGTTAAGCGGAGCTGTACGTGTTTAATGTTTTATTGTCATCTATTGATGGGCGTCGTTTGTCACGCGGTATCGTAAATACCAGTAAATATTAAATTAGGTATGTTCATTTCCTCTACTTAAATTCAATAAACATAATTATGTATGGTTGCTAATTAAAATGTATATTATTTTAATAATAAAAAAGATGAATTGACGATTTTTAGGTACTTTACTAAGTTGTAATTACGGGTTTAATTTTTGCATTACCAATTGGATAATCATTTTTTTTTATTTTGTAATTTGTTACTAGCACATTAAAATCAAATTAGATTTCTATGCGATTAATATTTTATAAACATCACATTTTCAAGATCTCTAAAATGTTTTAAAACATCTCAAGCTTTAGATGTTGTTCGTGGAAGTTGAATCATTAGATAATTACTAAAATAAATCTTACAATTACACCATAATACAAGAACATTATTTTATAATTGACATCAATATTATTTTATTTAAGCTTTGCTGCAATTATAATTAAAAAAAACCATTAAATATATCTTAATGTCTTAATTGAACAGCGTAGTTAAAATTTAAAAACGTTTTCTAACTGGATAGTTCTAGAACTTTTGATTGTTATCAAAGTTGAACAAGACACATTGAGTACCTATATACGTATACTTACATACATAATACAAAGAAAGTCAAAGATATATTTATACGATTTTTTTATCGTTTAGCGGATGAATACTTTTTTTTTGGTGTAACCATCAAAACGTTATATATTTATACATTGATATATTAAGATTAAACGTCTGAATTGGGAATGCATTGTTTTTCCACGTGGTAGTTATCCGAAGTGCTAAATTTTAGTTTGTAATTTTGCGTTTTTGTGTATTTTTTATAATTTGACAAACCATATTTAAATGACTTTAGATAAAAATAATTTTTGACTTAAAGCAAATTTATGTTACGTCTGTCTGGAAGGTTCTGGAACGTGATAAAAAAGCCATACTTTAAATCACAAATCCTCATCATCTCAAACGTATTAAGCGGACAATCGTGCTGCAAATGAAAAGCTTTTTCTCAACAATGAACGGCTTTTCCATTTCCGTCGCGAAATCTTGTTTCTATCGGAGACTGTAACGATATTATGTACCATCTCTATGTTTTGTCTGATCTTAGTTCAAGCTTTGTAGACAGTACAAACAATTTATTTGTACATGATAAGTTAATTCATTTAATGTTTTCTTCTTTTATCGCTTTAATATTTCGTTGTATTAATTTTTATATTTTTTATTTTATAGTATTTATATGGGGCTAACATTTAGAATACCATTTAACACATTGTTTACTAAGGGATTAATTAGAGCTACTTACAATCTTTCTTAACCGCATCGCGCAATAATGACTGAATGAGTTTGGATATAACTTTTTGTGTGTTGTGTGAGTATTTTGTGTGTCATATTTAAGAGTATGTTTCTTATCAACATTACAAAATGAAATATAATTCACCTAGCATCCATGATCTAATAATAACATTGACTAGAAAAATTACGTTTTGTACTTGTCATTGTTCTGCGATAGATGGCGTTAGTAGTATTTTCAAATAAAAGCAAATTGTAAAATTTTTATTATTTTTTTGTTACATACTTTGCATGTAATTGGATTCGACTAAAGCGTCAATTATTTGATGGACAAAGAGCTCCGTATAGCTTTAGGTCAATTAAGTAACATTGGGTTCCCCTAACCTAACAAAAACAAATATTTACATAACATATTTTTGTGAGGTGACAGTTACGAAAGAGAATCATGATCTGTGCTCATGTAATGAGACGTTAAAAGTGTGACAGACATTACATTAGTAGTATTACATATTGCTCCTATAGGAAATGTATGATTTGAAATTATTCTACATCAAGCAGTAAAATCTTCAATTATCCAGTGCAAATAAAGAAATGGTCTACCGTTCATGAATAATTAGCCAATGTCTAATCGAATTATGTTAAGATATTCCCGCTGTATAAAGCCTTTCCATGGTAATGGCATAAAAAACTTTATCTTCGTTCCTGTTAAGACAATCAAAAGTCGGCACTTTAATCGTCCAATTTGTTTTGAGCTCCAGCTGGTTATGTTTTACATCAAAGAGTCCTGATTTTTAATGGTAAGCGCAAGGAAGGGAAGGTCTTTTGCGCTGGTTTGCTTAACAATATCTACGCTGGACGTAGTCAAGATAATTGATTAATTGAAGCATTGCAGCGTAGCTTCTTCCGCCAAGTACTATAATGCAACTTTATGAAGTTATTATAAAAGGCTTCTAAGGAAAATGCTTCGTTGTTTTTTGAACTTGCATATAATTAGCCAAAAAGAAACTGAATACTTTGAATACATTTATTTTCTCGCTCACGAGGGCACAGAAAAATAAGAGAGGGAGAAAAGAAGACTCCTTTCTCAAGCTGGTTTTTTGATGAGTACCTACATATGTATGTATTTGTTTTATTGCATTTGGTGAATGATAAAATTGAGTACCCTGTATGTGCAGAAGTAAGCTATTGCAATATGATGAAAGTAAGGGAATGACCAAAACGCAAAAACGAAACATCACGCCTGTAATCCCCGAAGAGGAAGGCAGAGCAGAATGTAGAACACTTTCACGTTTCACCAGTTACGTTGACGAGCCACTACTAGAAAATCTAAATTAGAAAAATTTCATAGTGCCCACCCCGGGAGTTGAACCCCCAGGACCTTCCGATCGGCAGTCGCACTTGCAACCCACACGACCAACGAGGCAGTATTATATATTTTTGTTTACTGTTTTAATATAATTTATAATGTTCACGCCCTAACATTTTTTTGTAAGAAAAATTGTATTTACATAATATGTTGGTTGGCCTGCCTGGGCACGGCTACATGCCTGGGCCACCGACGGCCACCAGCATAACCGATACTAGAAGCCGTGCAACTACGCAGAACTATGTAAAGGGATTATGGACAAAAATTCTAGATCTATGAACAACATTAGCCTTAAACCGGCTGATGATGATAACGAGGAGAAATTTTAAATGTTTAACGCTTATAATGTAATCAACACGCCCTTCTTGACTGCAGAAAACATAAATGAGTACATCTATGATGTTGTTGAATTAAAAGTTTAATTAATTGTTTAGATTTTATCTTTTATACATCATCATCATCGTCATCAGCCCACAACTGTCCAATGCTGAACATAGGCCTCCCCTAGAGCGTGCCACGTTGCTCGTTTTTTACTTAGTATAATTATTTTTACTGATATCTCTATCCGCATTAATAAAGTGATGGAAGTGGATTAAAAATATTATTAATGTCCATCTCCTAAGACTATGACACTACCTGTAAATACTCAAAAAGCATTTAAATACAAGCTGCATATACATATTTTATCGCGGCAAGTCTGTAAGGATAGATACATATACATATTTGGCATTCGGTGCCCTCTGTCTGTCCCGTAAAGGACCTGACGTGAAGATATGTATGTATATATTTTTTAACCCATTCACTACTTGCCGCACATAGTATGTAGTTATTAGTCGCTTTCCATATTCTATAATTATTATGGCAACACAACACGTGCGGCCTGCAAAGCCGCGGGCGAGAAATGCATAACAACTAGATCGGTGTTTTAACTCCGCGCAAAGGGTTAAGGGTCAACCCTTCACGGAGGATAAAGTTACGTTAACCCTACTCTTCTGTACGCATGCTTTTATCATATCTAACTAATGAACAATTTGTTCCGAGTACGTGAGTAAAGTTAGGTTTGATTCCCGGTAGGACAAGTTCCAAATTGTGATTTGGGTATGCAGTGAACACTAATATAGCAACTCTTTGTAATTTGTTAATGTTGTCTATTTTCAGTTGGAAATATTACTAGCGATATCATGAGATGAAGTAAATAGAATTAAAGTAACAGAGTGCAATTAAATATAACAGTTTGGCTGAAGCTAAAATTGTTATATCAAGTTTGTCGACAACAGTTGTAACACAACACAGCTACTGTTTGCGAGTGGATTTGTCGCGAGCTCCAGGCGATGCCATAATTAAATATTTGAGCGAAATTGCCGCGCTGTCTGCGTCATTGTTTCAACTAACAAGTTTCTTGCAACTCATTTATATCGCGCCGGACAACTGAAACATCTTCTTCACAGAACTTATTGTTTCAAACGTTCAACATTGTAGATGTGCAACAGATGTAGTGAACCTAGATTTTTATTATAGCAAAAATGAAAATCTTTGTTTTTATTAGCGGTGCTCACTATAAAAGTATGTTTACATTTTATACCGTATCTTTGTTCTTACTGTTAGCTTACTGTATTGTTTTAAATTCGTAAGTTCCTGTAATCCTTCCTGTTCCTGTAAGCGCCTGTAATACCCAAAGAGGTAGGCAGAGGAATGCAGAACACTCCCACGTTTCACCGGTATTGTTTTAACTGTGATTACCTAATATTATTGTAATGTAATATTTTTTTTAGGTGCTATATTTCTACATTAGATCTTTTTGTTGCAGAGATGTAACCTGTACCATTTGACATTTGCATACGTCAAGATACTTGCAGTCTGCCTACTGATCTATCAGGGATTCATTGCGCATGGACTGTAGTAGCTGCTTCTGTCAACTTCCTGCTGGTTTTCCACATTACATAAGAAAGCAGTTTATCTTACATTGTAATAAAGTATTATTCGAGGCAGCTGCACTGTCCGCTATTGTTGTATGCATAATTCTATCTCGATTACTTAATTTTATGCCGAAGTTTAATAAATTAAACATTTTGTTTGCTTAATTGAGCTTTCGTTACGAAAGTTTAACTTTGACTTTGGTGGTACCTACATATAGTAATGTAAACTAACGGGTGAGATTTTACGGGTAAATAACGGATAAACGGGTAAATAAATAGTAAGTTTAATTATATTATCTATTAGTTAGTAGAAAACTTTGATTAGGTTTCCAGTAGGTGCAACTCTTGCACTAATATCTGTTTCGACTCGTAAGTAGCAATGCCTGTATTGATGTATTCTAGATTGAGCAGTTTACTGAGTGTATTAAGGCAATGCACTATTATTAATAACCAAGTACCTGGCCCGGCAAACTGCGTACCGTTCGTGCCTTAGATTTTAATATTATATCAAAGTTCAATAACTAAAAATTAACAGGCAACCAAAAAAAATTGCTACATGCATACTATTACATACTATACATATTATTATATTATATACTATATATTATACATAATTATTATAATACATACTTTTATTATTATACAATACTATTATTGTATACTATTATTATATGTTATTTTATACATAATATTTTATGCTCTATTTTTATATGAAAAAACATTATATCACGCCTGTAATCCCTGAAGAGGCA
Organism: Mimoniades nurscia nurscia; assembly: GCA_018246595.1. Taxonomy (NCBI): domain Eukaryota; kingdom Metazoa; phylum Arthropoda; class Insecta; order Lepidoptera; family Hesperiidae; genus Mimoniades; species Mimoniades nurscia. The sequence continues at coordinate 8,090 of DWFO01005169.1, forward strand.
AGTAGAGAAATGTAGAACACTCTATGGTTTCACCAGTTAGGTACTTTTAAGTACCACGATGGAATAGGTGGTGAGCCTATTGCCATATACCGAGCACATATCCAAATTCCGAGACACTACTAGAAAATCTAAGTTAGAAAATTTAGTAGTGCCCGACCCGGGAATCGAACCCAAGAACTCCCGTTCGGCAGTATTTCTCGACCAACGAGGCAGTATTTTATATTGTTTTGTACTGTTACCATTATTTACCGATATTATTAAATACTGTTATTATTATATACCGTTTTTATTATATGTATACTGTTATTATTTTGTACTATTATTATTATGTAGGTAATGTTATTATTATATACCGTTATTATTATATTAATTATTTCACTAATCACACTACAAAACATGGTTAATATGACATATTTGTTTACTGTCAAATCTGTAGGTACCTACTGCTTTTGGAACTTTTCGTAGATATGTCTAGTTACAAAAAAGTACCTATGGCTTGATATTAAATTAATAAAACTACAAATACATTATAAAACTATTAAATGGCAGTCCAAACAATTAAATATCTATGATACGGGTTTCAATATTTTATTTTTATTTATTTATTCTTTTGCAATACCTTATACTAAGGGATACAAGGGCGTACTTAATGCCTAATGGCATTCTCTTCCAGTAACCTACCTCATTATTATTGTATGCACCTGCATACAATAATAATATCAAACATAAGTATATACATGCAATAATACATAATATTCCATAGTTGCACTATCTATCTTATTCGCTTATTATTTAATTTCTGACTGCACCAAATTTGACAGGTACAATCTGTTTGTATGAGAAAAGAAAATAGTAGTTTTTACTATTTTCCTCTTATTTTTTACGTTTTTTCTCTCCATAAAAACCTTCCTCAGACTTCATCAAAAACTCTCATTTCATTTTTCTTTATATAGATTTAATTATGTGATTGTAATGATAGTGTCTTATTTGGAAATGATAAAACAATGAGTTAATTTGAGGACAGTAGGTATTATAAAGAGTAATAGATGTGTTTCTTTTGTATTGCAGTTTAACTTTCAGATGACAAGAAGTGTGTTGTATTAATTAAAAAGCATTTCATGTCAATCCAATCTATTTCGCTTTGGATAAACTACAAATATTTGCGGCTGAAAAGCGAAGATTCAAAGGAAATGAAAAAAAAATTCTGACAACCGAACAACGTTTTAACACGTTCAAATTTGAATATCGAATCGTTTCAACGAGTAACCAATCGAGAATTAATATCGTCACTCGGTTGTTTTTTATTGGACGGGCTATACGGATGAACGGGTACCGATCGACTTATGTCGATCGAACGCTCCTCGCTTTTGGTGCAATAATACATAGTGTTGACGTATAAAGCAGGCATTTTATTACCTACAATTACAAGTTTTCTATAAACACGCATATTCTCCCAACATTTGAATATGAAAGGAACAAAGGAAAGGGAGGAGGGTTTGAATATGTAGAAAGAATGGTATATGAATATGGAATATGAATGAAAACAGATAAATATGCAATTGATTAGATAAATACGACTCCATTTTGACCTAAATGTTAAATAATATAATTATTATTGATTATGATGGTCAAAAAATCCATTTTAACTAAGGGTACCTAATGTCAAATTGATTTGAAGTTTCGTGACTATGATATGGTTTTAAAATGGCAAATGATATAAATTTACTGAGTTACCACCATATAGCCAACGAGTAGATCTACGTAACATCTTGTAGTAAAATTTTCCAAATGATGCTTTCATTCCGGTCGTTACGGACAGAAAACGGCCGTGTTGTTGGTGGCTTTTAGGGCGATTTAAAAAACTTCTGACGACTAAGCGTAACTATTGTGATGTTAACAGAATCGGTTGTTATAGACATTTATAAAGGAAAATGTTTCTCATCAACATGAGAAAATTGATTAGCGATTTAGAATGATTTGGAGGTCTGTTTCCATATTTTGAATATCTGGTAGTAGCACGATGTCGCATTCTTGTGATATAGTTGTTAACTGTACGTATATCTATTGACATGTTCTAACGTATCGTCACGCCTGTGACTCTCGAAGGTGTGTAGTAAATTCACACGTTTCACTAGTTACATTTACGCCCTACTAAGGCATAGGCTGGCAGTGATAGCCTAGTGGTTTGAAATTCGACCTCTCACTCCGGGAGACGGGATTTAAATCCTATCGCGAACCTTTTAAAAATGTTCGTTTTAAGTTTAAATATCATTTGCTATAACGGTGAACGAAAACATCGTGAAGAAACCTGCACACCTTAAGTTCTCAAGAAAAAAAGTTCTCTAAGGCTTGTGGAGTCTGCCAACCCCCACTGGGCCAGCGTGGCAGACCCTCTCATTCTGAGAGGAGACCGATGTTCCAGCAGTGGAACGACAAAAAGGGTTGTAAAAAAAGACATAGGGTGAGCCTATAGCCATACACCAGGCACAAATCACACTCTACTAAAAATGTTAATTGGAATTTCTAAAATCGTTGCCTCGTTGGTCGTGTTTGTTGCGAGTGCGACTGCCGATCGGGAGGCCCCGGGTTCGATTCCCTGGTCGAACACTACAAAATTTTCTAATTGAGATTTTCTAGTAGTGGTTCGGAGTCTGGAGA
>DWFO01005170.1:0-10747 GCA_018246595.1 Mimoniades nurscia nurscia
TCATAGTGGGAGGTAAAAGTAACTGGTGGATCGTGGGAGTGTTCTTCATTCCTCTGCCTACCTCTTCGGGGATTACAAGCGTGATGTTACTTTTTCTTGTTTTTTTTTTACTTTTTAGAGTTTGTTCAGATCGCGACCACAAGTTTTTTTAATTTATGACGCTTTACGACAATGTATTGGCAATACACATCTTATTAAAACAAAATGTAATATTAGGTGTATAATTATGTTGTTAAACAATAATTATCTGATAAGAATCGAGTAGTAAACGCGAGACGCAACGCCTTAACGAAATCTCCTAGCAATGCGTATCTTATACTTAGTAACAATTCTTAACGAGCACTAACCTTACATTACAACAAACATATTTATGACAGAATAAATACTGTTTATAGGCGATTACAGGCAAATCAGCTTTAGCACCGATAACAAAGGTTAACCCTTCCACTGTCGGTGGCAAACCTACTTTCAATCAGAATATATTTAAGTTTATAATGTATCACACAAACCAAGTAGGAAAAAATTAGCAAATTTTAACAATCAAGAGGTTTAGCAACTGTCAATGTTAATACGATATTTTAAAAATATGTAGAATAGAAAAGTCTTTTTTCTTTACAGCGATAATATAAAAAAAGAATACAATGTACACGCAATATTAATGTAAGCAATGGACGTTCTAATGCCTTGAAAGCGATTCCTTATACGTAACCCATTTAGAAAAAGCCTCGAAAGATATTAATCGAGTAAGAAGATACGATATTTTTCATTAACCTTATAAAAATTAATAAATAATTTTTATCGAATATAACAACCTATTTTATGATGATAATCTTAGAACACCACGCTTATAATTCCCGAATTGGTAGGCAGCGGAGTGTAGCACACTCCCACGTTTCACCAGTTACGTTTACGTCCCGCTATAGAATAGGTGGTGAGCCTATTGCCATACACCGGGCACATATCCAGACTCCGAGACAATACTAGAAATTTTAACTGGATATTCTAGTTACGAAAACCTGATAGTACCCGACCCGGGCACTGAACCCAGGATCTCCCAATTGGCAGTCACCCAAGAGGCTGTGACTTAACTTTCTGATATCAGAGCATGCTACAGATTTCAACACCGTCCTCGAAGTGAGAAGCTAACAACTGAACTAAGATATAACCGCGTTGTTCGTTGTCACATGCTATCTACGAGTATGACAGCGAAATCTACGTAAAACCCTTGTTCAGTGATTCAAGTTATAATTGGATGAGATGTTAGCGAATTATGTATGCATAAGTGATCACAACGAGTTATTCCACGCCAATACACCATTAATTATGATGTTTAATATAATATCCATGTAGTATTATGTTCCGTGCCTACCACGTAAGGAACCTGACGTGCCGATATAATATGCAATGGAACCTACAATTGCTTATTATCTCAAGAACGGTATTTTAGTGACATGGATCACAGAATACACTATAATAATTAAATCCACACTGTATAATGATAGATCGATAAATTCAACACCACTGCAACTTTTTTCATAACTTATCATATATATCTAACATCACGCCTGTATTTTCCCGAACGGATAGGCAGAGGAGCGTAGTACACACCCACGATTCACCAATTATAAACTCACTTTTTCAATGTAATAAAGATAATTGAACGAAACTCACAGCAATAAAAAACAGAATTCCGTGGGACATATTGGCACCGCTGATGAACGCGAGGTGCTCCGCTTAACTGACCGTTTACCGTGATTAACAGCTGCAAAAAGTGTAAGTTTTTATCAGAACACACCATAGAATAAAACAAATGTAGAATAAGCCTAGTAGCCGTGTGTAAACGTTCCGGAAAATTGTTTCCACATTTATTCAATTTCATTAATGAGATATATTTAATATGAAATAATTGATTGGTTGTGTTGCTGATCTAGAGTTCCAGTATCGGATATTGTTGAATTTTACCAACTTGAAATATCTAGTATTCGTTCGGAGTATGGGATTGAGGCCGGTTTAAGGCATTAGAATCACCTCCAATTCCATAGTAAGAGGCAAACGTAACTGATGAAACGTAGGACTGTACTACAATCCTCTGCCCACCCCTTCATGGAAGCATAGGCGTAATATTACGTTAAAGTTAACGTGTGTTCCATGGAACGGTTTGTATTCACTGTTGGCTACCTATGTAACTACATAGTTAGCCAACAGTGAATACAAACAGTTGCATGTTATATTATGGCGCACTGAGATCAGTTCACTCTATAACATTTTAACATTCCGAGTAAGAAATAAATTAAAAGGTTTCGCGCCGTATAGGAAACGCCGATGGAGACTTAAAGTGGCTTTTTACTCTATGAGTCATTTCTGTAGAAGTGCTGAGTCTGTGCTTAGTATTACAAATGAATGTTTTAAGCATTACTAATCATTGTATCTCAAGTCCGCGTCTGTGGTGTGGCTCAGAAGTCACAAGGACTTACATGTTCAATTATAAGTATGTATTTAGATATGAGTATATGTCTGCCTCGTTGAAAGCGCGACTGCCAATCTAATGATCTTGGATTCTAATCCTAGATCGGGCACTGTTACGTTTTTCTAACTTAGATTTGAGGTTAGTGGTCAGAGTCTGTAAATGGGCTCGGTGTATGGCAATAGGCTCACCACCCATTCCATAGTGTGACGTAAACGTAACTGGTGAAACGTTTACTACACTCCCTACGTCTTCAGGGACCACCAATTTGATTGTATATTTACATATGTAACATTAGCAACTCACTGTTTATCATAACCAAGCTTTGTATAGTATAGGATCAGATGCCCGCGTGTGGAGATATCGGAAGATATTTATTTATAAAGGAAGCTATGTAAACGAACCGAATGACATATATAATGGAGAATATCAGTTTTCGCTAAGAATAAACTACCCTCTTCATCCATGTAGGTCGTAAAAGGGGACTAAAGAGCTTACCTTGAGCCCCGGGAGAGTCGAGCGGCGGGCGGGCGTGATTTAATACATTTTCATTCATGTTTTGAATATCTCATAAATGTACGCGACTGATCTGTTACAGTTATTTATATTCGTAATTTATTAAAGCATTTCTGGGCAATTTGAACGGTTTCTAAATATTTCATCTTAGATAGAAATGTAAGATTACAATTAATGAAATATATTGATGAAATGAAACATTTCGAATTGTTACGTCGGTGTACCATGTCAGAGACTGGTGGTGGAGGAAGTCAGATACCTATCTATCTCTGCAACTGGCGCTCGGATGCGGGTACAATAATGAATAATACAAGGGCACGTCCAGTCTGCAAGAATAGATACACTTGGCCATCTGCGCTCGCCGACTACGCCGTAAGAGATCTCACATACATAGATATCTTCACGCTAGACAGAGAGCACAAAGTGTCAAATATCTCTATTCTTGCACACCTGTCGTACTTCGTCGACATTCATCGCTCTGTTCATACGTGATCTGACTTATTAAGTAAAATTTAACAAAATGAATTAATGAAATTTAAAACACTTTTTTTCCACTGAATGTCGCGTTAGTCGTGTTGGTTGCAAGTAAGACTGCTGATCGGAATGCTCTGGGATCAATTCCCAGGTCGGGCACTACTAAATTTTCTACTTTAAATTTTCTAGTAGTGGCTCGGAGTCTGGATACGTGCCCGGTGTATGGCAATAAACTCACCATCTATTGCATATTGGGACGTAAACGTAACTGGTGGAACATGGGAGTGTTCTACATTCCTCAGCCTACCTCTTCCGGGATAACAGACGTGATGTTACGTTAATGTTGCGTTTTCCACTGTATTTACTAACGAGCATTCGGTGTTAAATAATTGATATTTAGACACGGCTTAGCATATCATGGTGAGGTCGTTGATGCAAAAACGCGCACAACCAAGCAGTCTCGTCAAAAAACTACAATAGTACTACGAAAAGGAAAAGTTTGTTTGCTCGTTAATCGTATTAATTTTATTAGTTTCCATATTATAATTAAGTCCATATTCTAATTAAGCGTAATTTTTTTTGTAGCATGTTGTATGTCAAATCAATTTCTTTCATAGAATTAGTCATTCATTCATAATATTAATAATATTTAGATTAATGCCCATAACATACTGCAATTGTATTTCAAACAGGTGAATTACAAATGAAAAAAAAATGCTCAAATTGTATTTTGAAAGGTGAGTTAGGTCAACATGACAGCATTCTCATACACCGCGTAGCGTACATTCCTATGGCGTTACGGTCTGCGAAAGACATTGATGTATGGGGGGACATAAGTATGGGGGGAGTATGCAGTCGTCAGCTATATCAGTCCATATGTGGACACAGGCCTACCACAATGAACGTGTTGCGACCAGCTTTGATAAAGGTCTGCGTCATGTATCACATCGCAATGACAATACACTGACTATTTTATGTAACACGTTGAAAGGTCTCGTCGTGACACACGAATGACGCACCGGTGTCACCATACCGTACCGAGCGAGGGTCGCGTCAGGCTGGAGACACGCGGATGTCGGGCACGTGGGAAATTTTTGAACACCGCATACGGATCTGATTAATCAATCACTTTATTGATTCCCCCGTTCCGAATTTGAAGCCAGAAACAATGCTTCTAGATCGAAAGTTAATATGCATTTGCTTCTCAGGCAAAATAAATATTTATGTGAAAGGCACTAATATTCTTTCAGCTTCTAGCGTGGTCAAGTATCCACATAAGTAACGTAACTTCATGCCTCTAATCCCCGCAGAGGTAGACAGAGGACCGTTTCACCAGTTACGTTTACGTCCCAGTATGGAATAGGTGGTGAGCCTATTGCTATACACCCAGCACTTATCCACACTCCAAACCGCTACTCACGTAGTGATGGTGATGTAGTGGCTGATGGGGGACTCAGAAGTCTCCGAAACTGGTGTGTGATGAAGAAAATGGTGTGTGTAGAAACAGTACGCCAGGTCTGTAAGGACAGAGATATTTAGCACTCTGTGCTCTCTGCCTACCCATAAGGAACTCGGTGTGGCAATATAACAATAACAGATAATCCGCAATTTTCCGTTTCTTAAAGATCTCTCTCAAACGTCTACTCTGGGAATCCCACGATTTTGTGGTTTCCACCAACGTTTTAAAATGAATTTATTGTTCCTGCCTTATTCTAGGTAACAATTCACCGAACACTTTTGTAACATGGTAATATCACGATGCAGTTTAATAATTTAGTTCACGATAAATCAGCCGAAGGCCATTAGCTCAGGCTTTAAATGGCGAAGCGCAAGCACCAGGAGAAAGAACTGCCGTAGCGGAAATTCCGAAGTGCTCTTAACATTATTAGTTTCTAAAATATTAAAGGAGCAATATCTTTACATTAATTAAAGTAGTGAATAACACAACATTAAGCTTGTATTAACCCTTCAGGAGCAGGCAGAGTAACGTAGTTCTCCAATTTATCACCAGTTAAATTACACATTTAGTATTTTGAGGTAAAACCAAAATATGCACTACTGCTTAAATTTCTCCGAGACCTTATACGCTTTCAGATTTCGTTTCTGTGTTGGGATTACAAGCCTTGTAGACTTTGAACGTTTCTGACAGCGGGTCTTAGTGGGTGACAGCTTCAATCCATATTTTCTCACAATCTCATTGTGGAATATTGCTGTAGAATATTATGTTTAGGATTATTTCAAACGAAGCGTAACATCACGCCGGTAATCCTCGAAGAGGTAGGCAGAGGTGGATACGCGGGAGGATTCCCGCGTTTCACAAGTAACCTTTACGTCGTAGTATGGACCAGATGGTGAGCCTATTGCCTTACACCGGGCATGTGTAAGACCTGAAGTTCAGCGGTCGTGCTTGCAACATACACGACCAACGAGGCAATGCGTCCGGCAAGTAACGAATATCAATGAACAATATTTTATTAGAAGAATGTAAAATTGAATAAAGCAAATTTAATGTAGTAAAAGCTTTTGTATGAATATATCATAAAGCATAAAAAATAACATCACACCTGCATTTCTATGAAGAGGTAGGTAGAGAGGCTTAGTACTTTCACTTTTCACCAGATGTCCCACGGAATGGGAGATGAACACATTATTACACACCGGGCACAGATATAGACTCGGAGTTACTACTGGTAATTTCAAGTTAGGAAAACCCAATAATACTCAACCCGGCCGGGGGATCGAAGCCAGGACCTGTTGCTCGGCGGTCACGTTTGGAACCGCCATCTTGCTATTATACATCTTATATCTTGCAGTCATCACCTACATATGTACACCTTCTTTAAACATTTTTTACCTGAAGCTATTAACTTCGTACAATAATCCTAACCCTTTTCTGGCATTGAGAGGCAATCAACTCAGTGTAGAGTCGGTATAAATTGACCTTGAATGCCCACAAAGGTAGAGCAGGGCCTTGGGTCTGGTTTTTATAATTGTTTTTTATTTTTTAAATATAATTAGGGATATGCATTGCTTAATAGGTAATAGATGCTTTAGGTGCTATTTAACATTACTGTTATTATGACATCATCACGCTTGGTCTGTTAACAGGTAGGCAGAGATTACCAAGTGCCAAATATCTCTATCGTTACAAATATTAGTTGCTTCTTCTACATTCATCACTGTCTACATAATATAATAATAATCAAATAATCATAAAATATTTGTAAAGTAAACGACGAACACCGACCGCGCGACAGGTACCGATTACAAAAAAAACAAACCTTTTAAACGTCCTCAGCGAACGGATTAGTATATATGTATCTATTACATGTGTGATTTTACCTGTATGCTAATGCTGGTCATTGAACGCCGGCGCCCACTGCTGTCCTGGCTGCTATCTGTACCGAGTCGTTCCACGCCCCGAGAGAATCAACGCTACCACGCACTTGTGTACCGGATCGAACGTCGCTTTCAATAAATTACATAGAAATTAGATAGAGAAGTATATGCAAGAGTTGGCACCCAGCATTCAGCTTGAAGATCTCAAAAGTTAAACTTTTATTGCCGTCCAAGCTTTTATTTTTCTATAATACATTATGTAATTGAATAAATATGTAATAAAATATCGATAAAAATATTTCATCATCTGCGTATCTTAGTCCACTGCTGGATGTAGGCTGCCACTAAGGATGGATTATGCCTATAAACATTGGATAAGTATATTAATATCGAATATTGATAAATAACATGAATAATAGACAATACTGCACACTTTTCCCGTAATCAATATACAGTGCCTGCTAAAATATTTCCAGCTCTATGTTTGTCTCTTGACCACAGCGAAGGTCATTATCCTCTAGGATGCTGGGCCAGTACCGCGGCGCACGCGCAACGGACGCACGCGTGGTCCGAACTTGAAACAGATATCTATATTTTAATATAAAATTTTGAAAAATACTTCATACAAAAGGATCTCGAAGAACGGTGAGTGAAGCTTGTAATTGGTCTTTCTTCAATAGATTTGTTTAAATATATTTTTACAGAAAGAAAAATTTAAAAATAGGGACTTGGTGTGCTAAAATTTTAACTATTCAATAAAATGATAATATGTATAAGCATATTTTTTTATTTTACATCATAACTAAGTCCATATTAGGTTTTTGTTCAAGAATCCTTAACTCTATGTTAGCAATATTGTTTGTTATTTTTTTGAGTTTGGATTAAGTTTTACGAAAAATTCATGATATGACAATAAATGAATGAATGAATGAAGTTACTTTTAAGAAAATATGTTTTTAACCAACATTTTACAATCATTTGTGAACATTATTACATTTACAATTAATTATATGTATACAGATTTATAGAATGGTATACAGATTTATAGAATGATTTATCATAATAAAGAATGTAGCTAGTATTAGATAAACGCTATTTAGTTGTTACGGAAGCCTGTACACCTGTCCTAAAAACCAAATAGCCCAGAGTTGTCTTAGTAGTAGATGTGTTCAACTCTGTAATTACTTTTAAATCTCACCTGTGTCAGAGTTTCTTACATTTTCGTTAAATTTTATCAGAGTGTTTATTTAACATGACTCGGTTTCTTAAATGTCACGGTTTGATGTAAATTTAAATTTGTTAACATTAAATAGTGACCCTTGTCACACCCGTCAAGTGGCTGCGAGTGCGCCTGCCGGCCGAGAGGTCCTGGGATCAAATACCGTGTTCGGTACCTACTATTGAATTTTTCTAACATCAAAATTTCTAGTAATGACGTGTAATATTTGTGTTCGCTGTATGGTAATAGACCTGTTCCATGGTGGGGTGGAATCCTAACTGGAGAAACATGGAAGTATATTTACTATACCCTTTTGTCAACCTCTTCGATAATTTCCGACGTGATATTACTTTGCTATTTTTTAAAAAATATTACCTGTTCTTGTCCAAAATCAACTATGTATGTTTATGACATTCGTTGTTAGCAAAGGCGTGTATTTAAAATCGTGTGCCTTCAAAAAATATTACTCCATGACTAAAAATTAAGTCGGCTAGACTAACGTATGTTTTTCTCATGAGGAAGGACCTCGCATAGGTCCGAAACACTGACACTCTAACACTGACGAAACATTTAGCAATAAAATATTATTCCAATATAAATAATACAATTTTTCTCTTAGCGAATGGAAATATAAAATTTACAAATAAGATGAATAAAAAGAATCTTATTTGAACGCAATAAATGGCCTATAAAATTAATTAAGACATAAACAGAAAAGTTCAAAAAGATTGCTTTCATTTTGATGTTCCAAAGGTATTAGAATTAAATGATACATTTCAATAATTTCTTTTAGAATGTTCAAATCAAAGCTTAAAACTGGTTTTCATGCAATCAAACTAATACCCCTGCATTTGAATAATAATTCTGATGAATTCTCGATGTTGTTGTTTATAACAAAATCGCTAAAATGTTCGCAGGATCTTTTTATGGCCGGAATTTTACGGTGTCTTAAAGTAACCTTTTTTGTTTTTCTTGTTTTTTGGACGAGCGTATGGTGTTGTTCATGTCAGTATCGCTATAATTATACCTAAATATCTCACCAGTTACGTTTACGTCCCACTGTGGAATAGGTGGTGAGCCTACTGCCGTACATCGGGGACATATCCAGACTCCGAGCCACTGATTGTAATTTCTACTAGAAAATCTGTGTTACAAAAATCCAACATAGCACCAAAACCGAGATTCAACCCCAGGACCTCTCGATCGACAATCGCCCTAGTACCCACTCCATTAATACATTATTGTAGATGTAAATATATACTTACATATATATATTTATTCATTCTAATTATACTGTATTCGAGTAAAAAGATGTAAATATACACTTACATAGATATATTTATTCATTCTAATTATACTGTTTTCTATTAAAAAATAGCCAACGAAACAAATATTACAAGAGAACAGAGAATTTAAAATCAAAATACACGTTGCGTCATTTATTACCTTTATTATTTGTCTCATATAAATATTTTCTATCATCTAAATTTGATGTTTATTACTTTTTAAGTATCCAGCCTGATTTTATTACAACGCAAAATGTATTTTTATACACGACCTGGACGACCTTACAGATCACTTACTGCTCAAAAAACATTAATAATGTTAACATAGGACTTGGTACATCAGAAAATAAATCTCTGTATGTGCGAGTAAATGTCCTGGTCGCACACGCACATGACCTGCGTGCTGATTAGGAACAAAAACCCTCGAGGGAGGCCTATGTCCACCAGTGGGCTGAGAGAGGCACCCGATGGTGATACGTAATGCTCCCAAGATACCGATTACGACACTGAACTGCTGTTTAAACGAGGAAAATAACAAACCGTAACAGTGGAAAGTGGTCAATAGTCGCCAATAGAGGTCTGCAGGTGAACTCAGACAAAATGTTACATCACACCTGTAATCGCCGAAAAGGTAGGCAGAGGAGGGTAGTACACTCCCACGAATATATGCAGAAGAAGTGCATGAAAAACTTCTATAATATTTGTTACAAATGCATCAAACGAGAAATAGCAATCATTGCGTGTGTCAGTACTGTCAATGTCAGATACATATTAGTCTATGGTCAACCTTTAGTGCAGTGGTTAGTGGTTAGTGAATCTGACTGCTGCCGTAGAGGTCGTGGGTTCGATTCCCACACATTTGTGACGAGCAAAAATATTAATTTGGTGTCTGGGTGTAACAAAATATCTATATATAAGTATATATCTGTATAGATTATTAGCCGTCTGGTTATTTAAGATCTCCTCATGCTTGCTTTGGGGTAATATAGGTTTCATGATTAAGTCCTAACTAAGCTAAAATATAATATTGACATTTACTAAACTCTCATATACAAGGGCTCTCAATGTAGGACATTTCGTAATATAGCAGGTACTCACAAACTGGGATGTAATGACACAACCCTAAGCAAATATGTGCACTGTTTCCGCATGAATCCGATTTCAGTTGTTTGGCAATGTTAATTAGGATCTAGGTGACATCCCCTCCCCACCATCCCTCCTCCCCTCCGGTCGACAGCCTCATCTGTCATTAAGTCCACTGTTACGAACAGGTTTAGTTTGCGTGCGCTATTATTAAGCTATTTATATCTGTATGTTACTTATTTGGCTGCCTCGTTGGCGGTGTTTGTTACAAGTGCGCCTGGCGATCGAGAGGTCCTGGTTTCCATTCGCAGGTCCGGGCACTACAATTTTTTTTCCAAATTAGATTTTCTAGTAGTGGCTCGGAGT
>DWFO01005171.1:0-10745 GCA_018246595.1 Mimoniades nurscia nurscia
TTTCGGAAGCCGATTATATTCTATGGGCTAAATGAAATATAGAGTGTAGAGTGGAGCAGAGAATTTTCTAAGGCGTAAATTGATGATCAATTTGTACTGAAAAAGATACAGTGACAGTGACAATTATAACAATAAAGTACATGTCACACTTATCGTGATAGAAAAAAAACATACATCAATTACATTGGAAATCGTAACTATTTCTCTTATCCTCTCATTGTACAACAGACTTTATTAAAAAAACGCTTTAAAACTCCCGACAGATCCCGGCTACTGTGAGAGCTTTATGACAATGTGAATGATGCTTAGGAAAGGGGAAAAAAATCAAAATGGTAACCCGACCAGCTAGGAGATTATAAAATCGTATGCCTTCTGTTTATTACAGACTAATATACGTACCGACGCCCACAAATAAACCCTCCAAAGAAAAAAGGATAAAGGGATTGATAGGGCCCTATCGATGAGGTTACACAATCGGGTTAATAAAGGGATTTGACCAAACGCGGTGCAAGGGGCGGAACTGATCCAGAATCAAGTAACCAAAGTTTTTGTAGGTTGGAATAAAATCGATGCTAAAAGTTTGATATTATGTCAGTTCTTACCACCTTCACTTACATGTTTCCAGGATAACCCCGACTAGCTTCGGACCTATCGGAGATTCTTCCTCATGAGTTCGTGCTGATGATATCGAGGTCACAACGGGGATTTAGATAATGTTCATTGTTGATATTCTTATTGTTTAAATTTTTTCCAGAACCTTTTATCGTTCCACTGTTGGAACACGGATCTCCTCTCAGAATGAGAAATTTAAGGCCTTAGTCAACCACTTTACCCAAGTGCTGCTTGGCAGACTTCACACGTCTTAGAGAACAATTTTTTTATGAACTCTTACGTGTGCAGGTTTCTTCACGATGTTTTCCTTTGCTGTTGTGTAATATTATTTCACTGCTTAATGCATTTACATTATTAATATTCCTGTGTTTGTTTTCAGGAAGTGTCCTCTTATTTTTATTTTAATCTTTATTAGTAGGTACGTCCATTTTTTCGATGCTGTTATTTTATTTATTCGGCAAAATGGGGCATTCCTTCGTCGTACGTTACGTAACTATGTATAGTGTTGTAGTATAGAGAAAATGTGTTGAAAGTATTTTATCAAAAAATATTTTCATAACAAAAGGTACATGTTAATTAACACATATTTAATAGAGTTTTAAAGGCAATTGGTGAAATTAAGCGAAGCCAATTGCTTTCTATTAATTGGCCGAATGGTCTTTCTATTTTGGAAATTTCAACAAAATATCATTTAAGCAATCGCAGCTTTTTGTGTGTTTCCAGGTCTTTGTCTTTTGGAAAATTCAACAGAATATCATTTAAGTAATCGCAACTTATTGTATTTCCTATTCACTTAGAATGCGTGAGCCAAAATGCTCTTTGAATGTGTGGAACTTGGCTATTTTATATTAGTCAAAATATTAAAGTTCCAAACCTAACTACGGATTCGATCCACTATTGGAAGAAATTTGATATTTATCCCACCCATGATATTTTAAGATCGATTGACGGGTTTTCGTTAATAACAAACGCGGTCAAACGCTTAAGATAATTCAGTAGATTAGTAGGTAGAGTTGAAAGCATCCAGCGTTTATTAATTTACCAGGCGTTAATGGCGGCGTCCCGAATGCTAGCGTTGGCAAACACTGGCGTTATCAGCAAACAGTGTGCCGATATTTATTGAACTCATTGTTTTAATACAAATTCCTTCACACGCTGCTATACGTGACATACGCGCCTCGATGCGTTCTCACGCCGCGCTAATATTTGTATCTGCCATTTGTGTATGGATCGGATGACAGTGACATGGATGTTTTCAAAGTCATTAGACATTATCTTGAATGATTAGTCGATAATAATAATTATTAATTATTTATCTGCTGTTTGTGCTTGAATGAAATGTGGGTTCTTTTTATACTTTGTGCAAAAATTGTGACTCTAGCCAAACCTTGTAAGTACCTACATATGGAATAGCTACCAACGATTTCAACCATTAAACTTTACCAAACCAGGTTGTATTAGTAATCACATAAAAAAATTTATTCACCGTACGAAGACTTCAACCATAAAAACTCAGATATTACTTACTGTCGAAGAATCTCCAGCATCTAATGCTCGAGAGAATTAAGAGAAGTGACCCAAGAGCTTGTTGCAACAATAGCATGTGGCGAGAATGAAAAAAGATAAATAACTTCCGAAAAAACAATTGAAGCGAAGCGTGAGCCGGCGACAAGTGCGTTGTAAATCATTGGGCTAGTATTAGGGATAGTACGTAGACGTAATATATCAAGCATGGTCACTGACCTACCGGGCCCTCACAAAAAATACACTTTTTCCCTTTTTTTTCTCACACCGGATATCAACGCGTTGGCGACAAACCTGTGGCGCCTGATTCTCTTCATCGCGGACCATTGTAAAACTAACCGTAATTGAAATAAATAGAGCTTAATTTTGAATTTTTTTTTAAGCATTCGTCATCCATATATCTGGTCAAAATTGTCGCCAGCCCATTGTTTTTACGCATTTGACGCTCATTTTCGATTGAGACGAAAGAGAAAAAAAACATATTTGTGTACCATTTACACGGCTGTGAACTCTTAAAACTTTGCCTTATGGTCGACTTTAGAAATCTATAAGAAAAAAAGGTGTGACGGTAAAAAAAACTGGAGAATGTGATATGTTAAACGAAATTGTGGTTTATATTAAAAGTTAAATGAGCTAGGAGAACTTAGTTGCATTTGAGAATTAACTCAATTTCCAGTTCCGGCTAAAACATTTATATTATATTTGCATCGAAACACGCGTAAAGCCAAGCATGGTTAATGTTATGGAATTTTCACAGTACACATAAAGCCGTCTATTAGAATACAAAGGTCTGACACGACTAATAACACTCAATGTTTTATGGGGACTAGAGATATAATGGTTCTTTTAGAATAGACTATGAATAATATAATTGTTACAAATCTCTCTTACCATTTGATATATTCAACGAAAGCCTCCCTCGAAACAAAACTGCAGATACCACGCGCAACATTATCGGACATTACACAAATACAAAACATTTTGAGGGACGGTAAATAAATTTGAACGTAAGGCAACACAAAACAAAAAGTACGACATGATTGACTTGGCAGGTACATTTCGGCGCCATGATTATCAAACCTTTGCTAAGATAATAGCAAATATTTTGCACGTTCGTCACTTCGCCACAGTTATTTTGAGTTGGAGGGATTCGAAAAAAATCGCTTTTGTCAAAACAGCCATCAAAAGAGGCGGTCTATGAAGACGTCAGTTTAATTTGACAGCTGTCAAAATGGGTGGTGTTTGTGGCAAATAGTGATTGACTGCTTGACGAGATTTTACAAAATATTTTCGGGATTGAACGAACTAAATTATGACGTGTCATGCTAGTGTAATTTTCGAAATGTGCGTGTAACGGTGCAAAGTGCCAATCAAACGGAAAACGGAGCGCTCGTGAATTGCATCTTTAAATAACGAATGCAAAAGTTACTCATTAAACCAACAGATTATACACGAATTGAAATCCTTAGATTAAAGACGAACGGGTTCAGGTTGGAAAAAACTAATCTCGACGTTATCGTGTGTCCTCCATAAAAGACCTATAACGTCCACAGAAGAAAAAAAAGACAAAAGAAATGTTTGAAAAAATCCGGCGTTATCTCTGGCCGGCGCCAGTGGCAGCGAGGCGGGCTCTTTTTTTTTAATTTTATTCTTTTCCAAAGCGAAAATCCTCGACATTCAGCCTGGTAATTGACAGAATTTACGCATCCGATAAGGGGAAGATTTTATATTATTACTGGTTTACTTTCAGTCGTGTAGATTGAAGCCTTTCGTCTCTAATCTTTTTGTAAGCGTTAAGCTTCAAGTACCAGCTGGATATATAAAAATGTATAACATATAGATAGGTATTTATTCTCGTGGTGGGGTGGGTTTCTTTCTGTAGTTTATTTATTAAAATAGTTGCGAACAAGCAGAGTCGTGGACAATAAATTCCAACTAATGTTTCTTGAAGTTGAGCGACTTGTAATAATATGTTAATGTAAATCCAAATTGTTTAAATGAGTCCGAATGTAGAGTGAGATCGTATGACTTTCCCCATCTCTTTAAATTTGCCATAAAGAATTCATTTAACAGCTTAAGTAAGAAAACATGAAATAAATGCAGGTATATGTATAAATGAAAATGAAGTATCTGTCCGTGGTTTCAAAATTTATTTTATCAAGTGTTTATAAACGATAAGTATTTTCACGATACTAAAACATTCTTAAATTACATTTTACGAACAAACTATAGTAATATCGACTTCTACAACGAGGAACGAAGTCACTAGTTAATTAATAAACCTAAAATCATACTATCACTATGTAATCCCAGACGAGGTAGGCAGAGGAATGCAGTAGGTACACTCCCACGTTTCACCAGTTATTTATGTTTACGTCCCACTATGAAATAGGTGGTGAGTCTATTGCCATACACAGAGCATAAGACCAGACTCCGAGTCACTACTAGAAAATGTAACTTAGAAAAATCTAATAGAATACTATCACCTATATTTTTTTTAAACTTTGTTAAACAAACACGCGTTAAATCTAGCGCTAAATCCTCCTAGCGTTTTTTCTCTCTCCTTTTTTCAAATGTGGTATACATTTTAAGTGTACATTTTTTACGCGTGGGCCGTGGAGATCGCGGCACTTTGATCCACTAACATTCCTCATTAGGACTTCCGTGTTGGCGCCAAAGGGTTAACCAATTAGAGGCGGATTCTGGCCACTTTCTGCCATTAGTAAATAATGATTCAATTCTTATTCATTATCATTCTACGACCCCAATAAAATTAATGGCATAATATACAAATTCAATTTATTATTATAGTTGATTTTGTTGGAGGATTGACAAACAAGGATACGGAGTATTTGTGAGGCCTGTAATATCCCACTGCATTCAACTGGTTAACCATCGATTAAATTTCCCTTGTTATAACACTAAAGGAAAAGTTATGTGTTAGTTCCTCATAATGATTTCTAAAGCATCTAAGCCACCAAACTGCATGATCAGGGTGGGCAAATGGGTCCCTTGCTGATAATAATGATGATGAAAGCGATTGAGTTCTGCCGACTCGTACTTGACCAAAGTGGCAGACAAACTTAACCCTTCTCATTCTACTAGAAACTTTGTGTTCAACAATCAAATGATAAAATGCTGGATGATTATTGTCCACCTAGTTATAAAACCTGGTGCCCATTCTCTGTCTGAAGATAGAGGATCCTACAATGAGACTGGGCCCGTTATAGGAGCAATTGTTCAAGAACTATTGGAGCAATCGGAACTGGACTCGATGTGATACCGTACAAATCGAATTGAAGTCGGAAATAAACCAGTTAAATATCTATTTTATAATTTAACTTATCGTTAGAATCAGCAATTATATTAGGATTTCGCTGCGATACGCAGGAGCCCATGTGGAAGGATATCAGATAGGTACGGAACTAGTCGAGCTAGATAAAAATACATACAAATGTGGTTGAATAGGAAATAGACATTTGGCACAAGGACTGAAATAACGATGCAATGATAATACTTAACTAAACTTCAGGTTGATATAATATACTTTCATCCTGTAGTGTACAGGTACATACATTTACCTACCTACCGTAATTTTTAATCATAGGATAATGTATGTTAATTTATACGCTACACATTTATGTATCTCGTTTATTTATACACTTTCGGTCGTAAATCTCTGCCATCGAAATCTAGACTTCGCTCGTCTGATATATTGCCTGCTCTAACGAGCGCATTAAACACTGCAGCTCGGGCCTTTATCCCCACATTTACATGGTGGTGGATCGAGTTCCGGTTGTACTAACACCATCGTTGTAGGTGCCCGCTATGGTCTTAGATTATGTTCCGATGGTGGATAACACGAGGGGGATGGTTAGGAGAGGGTAAGAGGTGAAGAATGGGAATGGGATGGTTATAAGGCTTGTTATCAACGTCATCACCTTTTTTTATAATTACACTGTTGAACGACTGGTTTCTAAGACTACAAAAAGCAGGGGTATATAATAAACGGTAAATATTAAGATACGAAATATGGGACTAGGTCCCTACTCATTGTACATGATCACTGGTATGAAAATTTCCTCAATCTTTGTTGCATTGTCTATACGACTTGTTCTGTGGTATAAAATTTTTTTTGAAATTCGAACGATTACATTAGGTCATAGACAATCATGAGAACTTCAAAAATACGTAACATCACGTCTATCATCCTCGAAGAGGTATGCAGACGAATGCAGAACACTCCAATGTTTCACCAGTTGCGTTTACGTCCTACTATGGAATAGGTAGTGAGTCTATTGCCACACACCGGCCACATATCCAGAGTCCGAGCCACAAATAGAGAATCTAAATTCGAAAACTTTTGTAGTAGGTACCCGACCCGGGAATTGAACCTAGGAATCGGCAGTTGGACTTGCAACCAACACGGCCAATAGGCAGTCAACTATAGTGGGATTTAGTGTTCATTGAAGTCTTCCGAACAGAAGCTGGTAGAAAGGGGCATGATAGGAAACTCATTAGACGCCGCCGGACACAAACACCGTAACACCAACAGCTAGTTATATGTATATACTTTAAAAAAAAATTACGTTGACATTTTTAATGTGTGACAATATTTTTTTAATTATGGCCGCGTTTATTTTTAGATCGGATACTGCTCGTTCGGATAACTAAAATAAATTCAATGTTCACGTAGCCAGATGCTGTTTTTACCAATGTATTGGTGTCTGGTGTCTTTCAAAGCGTGTAGGTACCTATCATAGAGATGTTAGTGTGTTTTGTTTATTTTATAAATGTACCTATAAATTAAAGATTATTGAAGCATATTTTATGGTAATGGTACCACATGGTAATTTAAGGTGTGCAATATCCAACATCTACATAAATGTCACGGTATTATAAAGACATGGGGCGCCTTTGAATTAGAACATTCACCTCTAGGATATTTTAAATACTCTTCATCATAATTAATCTATTGCGGTCCACCGCTGGACAAAGGCCTCCCCTGAGGGTTATGTCCATAATCCCCACGCTGGGCATGCGCGTCTGGCACAGCACAGCACAGCCTCACGCCATACTGCGATCGGCCAATCAATACTTTCCATGCTAGTAACAATCGATTCAATATAAAACAGGTAGTTTGAAATGCATAAATAAGACTGATCTTAGAAACATTACAAGGAATCATTTAACATCAACTCTAACATCATTTATCATCAACTCTCTAATCAGTCCACAGTTGGACACGGGGGTCGTCATATAACAACATTTAATTGCACGCACTGGGACGCCGGCAAAGTGCGGTTCAGCACACAGGTACTCCTGAGAGAAACGTACGTAAACGTAACATCACGCCTGTCATCCCCGAAGAGGTAGGCAGAGGAATGAGGAACACTCCCACGTTTCACCAGTTACGTTTACGTCCCACGATGGAATAGGTGGTGAGCCTGTTGCCACACACCTTAGAGACCTGCACCTGCCTACACTCCTTAGAGAACATTATAGAAAACTAAGAAGTTCAATTGTCCTCACGATGTTTCTTTTATACAATGCATGAAATAGGTAATGCGCTTTTGAACCGTTTGTATCATACAGTAACTACGACACCCGTTCAAGAAGCGACGGTAACAGGCGTTACTTAACATGGCATATCATTTACGTTGTGTCAGCGCGTCGGCGCCCATGCGCACCAATGGCTTTGTTCATATTACATAGGTAGTAGTAGGTAGGTAGGTATCATAACCGCATTAAATTAATTTTGATTTACTTTACCACGTTTAGTGTAATTTGATTATGAACATTTCATACGCGCATATAACGATGGAATAACTTACGTCACTCCTTCCAAGTGTCAAGTTGATTTCTGCGCATTGTTGTATATTGAATATTCATTGATTGTGTACATGAATGTGTCTATGCGTTAATTTTAATTGGATAATTATTTATAATACTCGGTAGCCATTTTATTTAAACGTCTGGTGTCTTTATAAACGTACAAAATTGATAAAGGTGTAATTGCAATGGATATGGGCTTGGGTGAGTTATAGGATTATTCACGTGGACAGGTATGAACATGGCTCGTTGGGTACAAGAACAAGTTGTAGCATGTCGATAGTTGCAGTTGAAGCCTAGATAAGGTTGACTGTACCTACTCGTAGCTTGGAGAGGACGCGTGCGTTGACGCAAGTTAACGCACGATAGTGAATGTTAACGAAGAACATTTTTTTATTGTGTTTTAATGTTAATAGAATTCTACATCAGCCGGCATTCATACCCTGGATCTCTTGCGGGATACGCAGAGAGCACAGAGTGCTAAATACATGCCTACATAGATATACATATGTATTTATCCTTACATACTTGGTACACTGTTTCTACATTCAACTTTCTCTTCGTACATTCTTACACGCATAGAGAAATTTTCAGAGATTTCATAATCTTCTCAGTTTTTATTAAATGTAGCCGAAGATCACCTATGGCGTGCCATATTCTATGATTTGAACCATTTTTAATGCATACAAACTAATACTTTAATCCTACTCCGCCATATCTGAATGATTAATGATAAACGTCGGATCGGAGATAAAGCTTCTAGTCTCGGACATAAATACTTAAATATATACCTACCTATGTTTAAAGTTTATTTATTGACTCCAGTGTAATCTGGATTTCAACTTTACGAATAACAGATGAGATTACAGATATTATTTATTATTAAAATTATTAGGCTGTTTTCATTCCAAATTTTATAATACAAAGTACTATTTGCTGGCTGTTATTCTTTTTTTTTTAATTAATGTGTCGCTTGAGGATGGCCGAAATGCGTGGTGTCTAAACTTTTCAAATGCTTTTAACACAGTCGACCACGAAATACTCCTTTCCATCCTGTCCTGTCACAAACTCACACCAACTGCGTTGAAGTGGTTTACATCATATCTTCGCGGTCGTCAGCAGTCAGTTCGTCTCGGGCAGGAGTGCTCTGAGTGGGCTGATCTTGACGCTGGCGTACCGCAAGGCGGTATACTTTCTCCACTACTGTTTTCGTTGTTTATCAACTTTATCACCTCTGTAATCGATTGTCCGTACCATCTATATGCCGATGATCTTCAATTGTACGTGCAGTCTAGCATCGATAAATTAACTGATGCGGTAGCTACGATCAACCGAAACCTTGAAGCAATTAAGATTTGGTCACTTAAGCATGGATTAGCCGTCAATCCGTCGAAATGCCAGGGGATTTTAATTTGTAGTTCAAGACTCTTATCCAAAATTGACCTTATGAACATACCTACAATAGTATACAATGATACTACTATTCCAATTATGCATACTGTAAGAAACTTAGGTCTAACTATTGATTGTAGTATGACTTGGCGACCACAGATCAACCAGGTTAGTCGTAAGGTCAATCTAACGTTAAGATCTCTATACCGACTTAAAAATTTCCTTCCTTATAGTACTAGAGTATTACTGATTAAAAGTTTTGTTCTCCCTATCATAGATTATGCTGATGTGTCGTAACCAGACCTAACTGAAGAACATCTCGACAAACTAGAGCGCCTCCTTAATAAATGTATCAAGTTCATTTTCATTTAAATAATAAATAATAATATAATGTTCATAATAAATAATAATATAATATACCTACGTGTGTATATATGTATATCATATCAAAATTTTTTGTAAGATAAAAAAATTACAAAACTAATCTTAAAAAATGCACAAATAGTTACTTTAAATTATACAATGATTATCGTTCAATTAGGTACATTTAGAGTAGACCTTTGCATTCTTGTATTTCTAAAAAGAATTTCGTCCCACATACTGTCATTAGTAGATGATACCTATATCTACCATAAAATTCTAAATACGAAAATCAGTATATCCACAATAAAATGTATTATGCCCTTGCTACAAATAAAACAAAAATAAGCGCAACACACGTTTGTTTCCTCAATTCGCTGCAAACGAAAAACAGTAACAAAATCGCACCAAAGATTGACAAATCTACGGTGATCTGTAAGCAAAAAAAGCGCTGCAGCCTAATCGCGCCCGCTGCCGAAACTGGTAACGATAAATAAAACAATGGAGCCTCGCGTGCGGGAGTATAAAATGGCAATCGCAAAACCAATTTGTTTACGCAAATTCTGCAGCGGAGATGAATGGGCGACCATAGCGTAATACGGTACGCCAGTGCCATAGAGTGGAGCGGTGTCATGAATATCGATATCATGCTCGGGCATGATATATCACATTCGTATGTCATATTTCCAACTTACCGCCGACTTTGTCACGTTTGAGGTCCGATTATTATTCAATACACTTTCTATTTGTCACATTGTCTATTAACATAGCTCCATTACTACATTACTTCCGATTCAATGAATTTTGAAAATTCACACGGGGTTAAAAGACGAGTTATAGCGAGCATTAGTATTTTTGTTATAAATGGTTACATTATTAAGTTTCCTTACAAATAGGTACACTGTAAGTAACAAGAAAAGTAAACTATTTAATTACATTCATCATGGATTTTATTTTTAATTGTTTTTATTTTTATTTCATGGATTTTAAATTACAAGCTTCTTTGTAATACTTTAATATCTACA
>DWFO01005172.1:0-10744 GCA_018246595.1 Mimoniades nurscia nurscia
TCTAAATTAGAAAATTTTGTAGTGTTCAACCCGGGAATCGAACCCGGGACCTCCCGATCGGCAGTCGCACTTGCAACCAACACGACCAACGAGGCAGTACTTTATATTATTCATCATAATAATACATATATTGGAACATCTTTACACACAGACCTCTAGTCCCACACTGTAGACTCTACGCTAACAAAATTTTCCTTTAGTCAACAAAATCCTTCATTTATCAACTTAGCAATTGTTATTTACGATTATTATATTAATTTATTATTCGAATTCGTCGACACCAGTATGACCGCCGTCAGTATACTACATAAAACTATATATAAAATTCTGATACTTAGTATATTTATTTTTATTCACATGTGAAAGTATGTATTTATTCATTTTAATCTATCTTTTTAAAGAAATACAAGTAATAAAAGCTACAAAAATAAAAAAAATTTAAAGACTTTGCGGTGTTTGTAATTAAGCGTGGACTTTTCTGTTTATTTTATAAAAATGCTTTTGGGTATTGCTATTTTTGTCTTTAAATACTATTTTAAATTATAAACTTCAATCAGGGCTGTCCAAATAAAACAATATTTTAATAATTGAATTTAAAAATGAATATCAGAAATCTTTATTTTTAAATCACTTCAATTTTGATATATTTATTATTAGTTCTAGATCTCTTAAGTTTTGTTGGGAAGCTTTTGTTATACTTTCAAATAAATAAATCCTGCACTTGTTTTGTTGGATTTGTATAAAATGTTTTATGGAACTTCATAATATCATTAATGGTTGAGGAAGTAACCATCAATTTTTTTATGAATGTAAATTATTCTCTCAGGTAACATTTTTGCTTCATGAATGAAAAAAAAATATAAAGTAAATCAATTCCACAACCCTTATAATAAATAGCTACTTACCTCCGTTTTTTAGTTTTATTTCGCTTCCAATTTTCAGGATTGGCCGTTAATTTCCTAGCTTTATTTTAAGGTAAGGTAACTTTAGAATGACATTCCATTATAACTTTATCGCCTTATTGAAGTTCAATTTTGCTTATGAACTCACATAATTTAGATTAATAGTTCCCAAAGTGCTCCAGGGTCCACACTTAACTCAACGGGGATCTACGTTGAGATGACAAAAACATAACGGTTCACAATTCGTAAACGTTGGTCCAAAAAAGTTTGGGAACCACTGGTTTATATAAACAACCAAACGTCTTCATATCGTGTGTTTGTTTTAACTAGTGTGTATATTTCAATCACTGTATATGTCCGGCAGATTGCTACGCCGAAACTGCATTAAAAATTTTGATAAGACTTATTTTGCGGATAGTATTATGAACTTCATTAACGAACATACGCAATTACGAGTATGTACTAGACACAGCCAAAAAACGAGGGAAGGATTGACGTCATAATTCGACAAGAATTAAAACCATAAGGCGGTACGTGGATTAAGTGCGGGGAAAAAAAGCGTTTAATTGGCTCTTATTTTTGCATTTTTACTGCCAATTACCGAACTTTAAATAAAAAAAAAAACAAAATGTTAATTATTTCATTAGCGGTCGTTATGGTCGTAAATGTTGCGATTTGTCTAATTTTAAATTTCAGTTCATTACAACACAAGATTACTAATCCGATGCGCGGTTACATTATTATGATTTTTTTTTCACCTCTGCGTCACTTGTACAATGTTTATGATTCAAGGAACTCGTGTAATAAATGAAACAATTACCATAATTTATTTATGGTTCTTAGAAAACGAGCATTTTAGTGCTCCGGTGGTCGTGCTGGTGCAAGCGCGACTGCCGATCGGGAAGTCCTGGGTTCAAATCTCGTGTAGGCTATTACTGGATTTTTCTAATTTAGATTTAACTGGCGAAACGTGGGAGTGTAAGTCTCCGAAGAGGTCTTCGGGGATTAGAGGCGTGATGTTACGAGCACTTGAATTGAAACTTAGGTACTGGTGTTATCACGAGAAGAATGTAATTTAATCCATATTGTTAAGTATTACGCCGAAATCCGAAGCTTTAATTTTTAATTACTTAACACTAGGTATGTACTGTAACCTTGCATCGCTAAAAAGCAACGGAGCTTTGCTTATTAGGAGAAAATTGAAGCCATTTCATACCAATCAAATTTGTAGTTCGAATACTTATTTAACGCCTCTAATCAAATACTCATTTAACACCGTTGGAATTTTCACTTAACCCCGAAAATGTCATAAGTCTTTATTTGTAGATAATAATATATCTACCTCCGCATTTTCTTGTCCACCGCTATAAGGAAGTAGTTGAATTTCACATGGTTTTAAATGTTAATTTCTTGTTATTGTTCATATTTGGAAATTGTAAGACGCTTTCATAAAACCACTTTGTTATTTTCTTTTTTTAGGTAGTTTTGGTGCAAGAAGAGTACCTAGAAGTTACAAACATTTCTCCCACAGTAATATATAGATCACGAGAATTAATATTAGCTCTAGTCCTGCTGAAAATCAAAAATATACCTTTTACTTAGCAGGAAAAAGACCGAGATGAAATCCTTACATGAATTAAATTTCGGTAAACAGGATATACTATGATGATATAAAGCTGACAACTTCACTTTTGCTGAATCGTGTCTGGTAATGATTGCTAATGTGGTACCCGAATATGGTGACGTCATTTTAGTGTAGAGGCTTATGTTGTTTGTTCCGAAAACAATTTAATATGCGTAAAACATTGCGTTGCTATATAAACACTGAGCTATATTCAGACGAATTGTTTTATCATCGAAGCGTCCATTTTAAATGGATATTTGTATATTAAAATGACATATTGACTTATGGTATTGAATATAATAATTTTATTTTGGCGACTGCTTTACATACGGTCATCCTAAAATGAAATGTTTTTACTATTGAAATCAAAGCTCCGACAGACACAATTTTTCTATCACGAAAAGGTCCCAGACTCTATTGATAGCAGACCGAGTCATTATACAGATAATTTTCGAAGAGCTTTAGAACACTAACTTTTATCTTTCCGTATATCACATATCCAGATGCAAAAAAGAAAAATATCATTCACAATTAGTAGGTACGCCGTTAATATGAACTTAACCCTTCACATTGAGAAACGAGTGACGTCATCAACTGAGGAACGCCAAAGGGGTTGATGATATAATGATGATGCTGTTAATAAAGAGATAGCTAATGTAATATGACGATAAAAGTAACTCTTTCAATCTGGTTACAACTTACCTACTTACAAATACTAACTTTTTAATCTGGCCGTTGTATTATTTTACTAACTTTTAAATTATTAGCACTACAAGGGTGAAAATCAAATGACATACTTTATTATGTAGTATCCATTTAAATTCTCTATTAGTGGCCGTTTCCGTCATATTACGAAATCACTATTTTGATTCCATTTTCTGCGATCATAGAAGAATCATTTAATCAATACATTAACTTAAACATCTAAATTCAATCAAGCATTTAAAAAAAACCAAAAATATAGCCCATACAAGGCATTACACTTTTATATTTACAAATTTAATTTAATGTTTATGTTTGTTAAAGACAAAAAAAGTTACTGCCTTAATTTGTTCTCAAATAATGATGCCATACTTCATATTATCGAATGTCGAAATAAGACATAAATTACAAGATGACGGCACAAGACACGTGCGCGCGTGTTGACTAGAGTTTTTTTACTAGACATTAGACACTTGCACGAGTTTTGCGACATTAGCGTAATCCTTGCGTCACAGTGCGCACGCGCATCTACATAGATCACAGAATGTTTTATAAAGCGCCTAAATAATTTTAAAAATCAACAAACATGACCTTATATGTATATTAGGTACGTTTTAACATAATGCATTAATACATGTACTTAATAAAAGATGATATTCAGATAACATTTATGTTATTTTATACAACATTTTGTATTTATATTATGATATGTGAAAATACGTAACATCACAGCTGTAATTCCCGAAGTAATAGGCAGAGGAGTGTAGTACATTTCCACGTTTCACTAGTTATCTACGCTTAAGTCCCACTAAATAATAAGTGGTCAGTAAATAAGAGTAGAGAAAAATAAGGGTTGAATTGAAATTAATCCTCTTTCTTCGCTAATGATCGATAAATAAGCGTTTTATTATTTCCATTTTAAATTCACAATGTTCTTATCGTATCTTGTATCTTTACTGTAACATTCGAAGCAAAATAGTTAATCCCAATTCATACAAAAACTTGACCAAAAACTTAAATTATTACACCATGTCTAGTGTCTTCACTATTAGTGTCAAAAAGCTAAGATAGATGTCGCTATTTGTTCTCTGTTTAGCTCTCGTTTTATCCGCTTGTTAGTGAATAAAAATCATACAAGTCATAAGCAATCAGTTTTAATTATGACAGTGTATAATAAAAGGTGTTGCATGTGTTACGTTTAAAATTTTCCCCTCTGTTTGTTCGAATCCAAGTCGTCATGTAGCTCTATGTGGCTAGGTGGGGGACCTCGTCAATGCCATTCAATTATTTGTCCGGCCTTCTACAACCTAATGTAGCGTACCAACGTATACTACTAATAGAAACGAACGCCGTTCGTACTTTTCGCCGAGACCGAGCCTTGTGCAAGGGAACTCTGGTCACTTCTTGAATGTCCATTTTATAAAGACCACAATTGCTACGTTAAGAATATATCGGTTACATCGTTATATCGGTAGCTTAAAGTAAAACACGGTATCTTGTTGTGAGCACAAAATGCCCGTGTAATTTCCAAAAAAACTTTCTATGTCTTCACTCACCGTATAACAAATCATAATGCATACTTCCACACGTGTATTTATCTTCACACTGTGTATTGACAAGTTAATCGGGCAAGCTGTTTTGGCTTTTGTAAATGAAGCATGTAAATGGAAAAAATTCAAGCAAGCGCGAGAAGAAAGAAGAACCGCATATTTGCATATGGTGTAGCCATCAACATGTATAAAACGGGGGCGTCAGGCGGTAACCAGTTGGGAATTTACTGTGAAATCTGTATACAAATCCGCCGACACCACCTCTGTGCGTTAGCGGGAAGGAAAACTACCAAAAATATGAAAGATCATAATAAAAAGTAACATCACGCCTGTAATCCCGAAGAGATAGGCAGATGGGTGTAAAACACTCTCACGTTTCACCAGTTACTTTTACGACCCACGATGGAATAGGTGGTGAGCCTATTGGTATACACCGGGCACCAGACTCCGAGCCACTACTAGAAAATCGAACCCAGGAATCGAACCCAGGACCTTCGGCAGTCGCACTCGTAACCAACACGACCAACGAGGGAATCAAGGCAAGCTAGATCATAATAATAATATAAATTATGTATTCGAATTATTTATATTATGATTTTAATTATTTATATTATACGTTTTCTATTCAAAAATGTGATTAACATAATACTCGTGTCCGTACATACATGATGCAGACGTCGGTCAGTGTGAAAAATGTTTGAATAGAGAGGAGAGAAATGAATCGGTCGAATGACATCAACGTCGAGGAGCGATACAGGAAAAAGGTACGGTTTAGTTTTAAGAGATCTTGTTAGATGTTGCGTGTATTGTAGGCGATTTATCAGAATCAATATTATGTTAATTATCAAGTTCCTCCGATAATATTTTGAGCAACATAATGTCAGTAAACTTCAGAAAAATTATATATTTAGTTGTAGGTACTTATAACACGTTATTTTTTTATAACTTTGAACCTTAATATGTTTATCTTAAAGTCACAATCCCGTTGTCTCTCCAATGAAAATCCTATCTTCCACCCGACCGACCTTCATCGGAACTATGGGAATAACGTAGACAAAAACAGACAAAAATTGATCTCAAGTCCAGCACGGACGGCATAGCCTCCGGAGCGTCATTATCGTAAATACAAACGTTACGGAACTTAAAAGGTAAACAATCCAATATATTTTATCGATTACATTGTTACAAAACTTTGTTATTGTTAGTTAGTTAATAATTAATACGTTTCCCTAGTGTGATTCTTTTGTTATACATACAACTGCTAACAAAGGGGAAGCGATTGGCGCTGTGACGCGATTTGTACTGAGATCGACCTGCAATATTAAGTAGATCGACAGAGATGGATCAGTGGTTATACTTCAGGCCCCCCTTTCGAACATCCTGGATACGAATCCTGGCGTTCAACACGCAGTTAACAAAACATCTAACGTACTTTTTCAAAATTGAACATTACTGGTCTACTAGTTGGACTTCACCATAAACAATATAATATTTTCGACTCCTTCGTTGGTCGTGTTGGTTGCAAGCGCGACTGCTGCTCGGGAGGTTCTGGGTTCATACCGGGTCGGGCACTATTGGATTTTTCTAATTAAGATTTTCTAATAGTTACTTAGTGATACACGCGTGGTGTATGGCAATAGGTTCACCACCTATTCGATAGAGGGACGTAAACGTAACTGGTGAAACGTGGGAGTGAACTACATTCCTCTGCCTACCTCTTCAGGGATTACAGGCGTGGTGTTACTTTTTGTTATAAAAGTACTATCATTTATGTGGTTAAATACAATATTCATTAATTGCGCTATCGTACACAAACATGATAATTTATATTACATTAAAAATTTTGCGCAGACATACTTTTTCGCCACGCAGTAGAAACAGAGGGGGATACTTCCTGTCCTACGCCGCGCCAGTGGCGGCAGTCTACTCTCCCTCCGTCTTACGAATTTTCGATCAGGTCACGTGTCCTGACGTGAGTTTAACATTTTTTACCCATCATAAAAAGTGCACAACGACGCTAAAGAAGTTTTCACTTTAAAAAAGTTAACGCAGCCAACAACATTGATATAAATCAGCATGTATATAATCGGACCCGTGCACTGTGCTGATCTACTCTAAACCACTTAGTATCGTTATTATAAATGGAAACTTTTCAACCGTGAGCTATATATTAATTTATTGTGAGTACTGCCTTGTAATCATTATACATAAATATTCCGTTGGCTAGCTCTCCGTTTGATTTCGAAGAATTTCATTCACTGTATTTTTTATATGGAAAAACCATCAAGGTAATTTAATGATACATATACACAAAACATGGTAGGCGTTCTTAGTTTTTTATTGCGTCATTACAAACGTCATCTGTTGGGTTACCGACCTTCCATGCCGAGTTGCAGCTGTGGATTTAATTCTTAACCCAAAAAAACACTTGTTTGATGAGCACGGATATCTCTTTTGTATGTGGCCTCCAACTTCAAAATTATATATAGCCCTGTCTCATAAATATTGGACTAAGTGAATTCATTTATATCATAAATATTTTCCATGACAACAAAATTAAAAAATTTATTTACGAAAATAAGTAGGTCATTAATCAAAAAATGTTGGCAGCCCTAACCACATCGTACTTCCGCAGGCATCGCTGCCTTGAATCTGTCTCCTCCGAGAGACGATAGACGGTAGTATCAACTTAATAGAACTAAACGAACAGTAGCAGTCTCAATCTTCGATTCGTCGTATAATACCGTATAATTCCGCACCATGACATAAAGTAACAATTAAATTATCAAAATATAATGTGAATTGCAACCATCACGAATTAGTATGCAAGCGTGTAAAATGAAGCGTAAAAAACTATAATATAATTTTGTGCGTTTTATACGCCCTATATCAAGTTTTGTTATTAATCCAAACGGTATATTTTCGTAGGATACAATAAGTTTTTCATTGCTATATACCTCAATAATGTACTGACACTGACACATTAACCACACTAAATACGACTTATACGACATACTTACATCACCAAAGTTTTTGGCGCGTAATAAACGTCACCGCTGCTGTCATTTCAAACAGCCTGCGAATTCAAGGCTCACCTATTATATGACAAATATTTATAAATGTGAGGGACACGAATATTCGATATGCTTAAAATTATCCATGTATTTTCACCGACTGTTGATTCACCATAGTACAAACTCTGCCCAATTCGGGATTGAATAACCGTTTAACCGTTTGAAGACACGTCCCGAAATGTTGTTACAAGAGAAAAAAAATAAAACACAACAGCCGATACTAATTTAATAAATATCAGTATTTTCAGTACGTTTGACTTCAAGAATAAATGTTAATAAAATGCGACCTATTGAAAACAATTTTGAAATATATAAAAAAACAAGCGTAACAAGTAACGTGTTTTTATTTGTATGCTGTACAAGTTAGTGAGCGAGAGTATCATGTACTACACCAAGTTACCCACAGGAACCGATAGATGGCGGGACACGTAGGCGCTCAGTACGAACATTGAAGGAGAAAGAAATGACGCAGACTGTTTGTTCATTTAGTTTTTAAATGTACTACCCATTACCATTGTGCTAAATATTCATTTGTTCTACTCGAAGGCCTCTTGGCATAGCTCACTTCCCCGCGATGAGGATTTTTAAAGGATTGTTTTATGTGTTGACTGCCTCGATGGTAGAGTGACTGCAAGCATTTGAGAGGTCATAGATTCATATCCCGGGTCGAGTACTATATTGGATTTTTCGAAGTTTTTTTTAAATCTTCTAATAGTGGCGCACAATCTTGATTCATATACTACTCCCTATTCCATAGTGGACGTAAACGTAACTGGTGAAACGTAGAAGTGTCCTCCTACACTCCTCTGCCTACCTCTTCCGCGGATTACAGGTGTGATGTGAGGTATATTTTATTATTCGTCGTAACACGAACGTAAGTCGTGCTTGTAACCAGTCTACCAACGAAGCAGTAAAAATATGAAGTTTATTATGAACAATAGATATACATACATATCTTCACGCCAGGTCCCTTGCTGAGTAGGTAGAGAGCATAGAGTGTTAAATATCTCTATTCTTACACACCTGTCGTGCTCCTTCCACAATCATCATGAATAACAGATAAGTATAAAACGGCTTTTGGCGCGAAATGAATTTGGCGCGAAATCCAATAAGTATTTATGTACCTACCTACCTACATCATAACCGTACCAACGCCCAAACTTGTTTAATACCGTGTTTTTATATGCTTCTATCACCTTAGTACAGATAATATATTCTGTGTCATAATTAAATGTATGTTTAATTACAAAATGTAAATATTTGCATTGACACTAAATGAACAATTATTGGAATTACACGTACAACACATGGTAATATATAATAAAGCACCTTTGTTGTTGATTTAATAGTATAATGTAAAACAAATTTATGCGAACAAGTGTCATTAAATATCGATTGTTTATCAATTCAGAAAATGGCGGCAATACGTAGGTAACTGACTGCATTGGACAATTAATCTACAAACGACATTGATTACTTTACGTAAATATTGTGATGCAAGCCAGCTGTAGTTCAATTGTTAGGCCAGGCTACATAATAATACTAAATTACTGTCACAGAACATTCACTAACGCGCCGCTAAAACTGACAAAGCGCACTTTGTGACGCGTGTCTGACCACAGAATTCATACCGTAACATAAATAGCTAGCAATGCACTAATTTTATGACTAGTTACTTATGTAGCAATAAATGTCTGTTCGACGTAATATTAATAATAATTTAACGTAATAATATGTAGTTTTACGCCTAATAAAATTATTACTTTAACTCCTAATAAAAGTATTCTTCATCTGACATAACATCAAGCCTGTATTTGTATATAACATCAAGCCTGAATAGGCTGTGCCAATTCCAATACACCGGGCATAAATCCAGATTCCGAGCTACTACTGGAAATGTCGAGTTAGAAAGAACATATACTCACATAATACTTTGCCTAAAACAACGTTCTATGTATATAATTGAACAAACCTTATAATTTTTAATACATACCATAATATTCAATTTCAAATAAAGCTTGCATAGATATCATAAAACAGAGATGCTACATGCAAATAATTGTAATCATTTATTATTTGTGCAAATAAATGAATTTATTTTATTTAGGTACATTGCTAAAACTTCGAAGTCGATATAAATGGTAGATCTACTTACTTTCCGCATTCTTAATGTGTGTACGTGACATATGAAGAAAACAAAACCTTAAACATTATTTACGCCGTGAGGTGAGTGACTTTGCGATGTTCTAGAAGTAAAATAGAGAGAATGAAAGAGTTTTTTTTTTAAATCTTGACTACGGAGAGTTCTAATCCTCCACCCGGCCAAGAGAACCACCAACCATAAACAAGCAGCCATAAATGAAACTGCTCGCCCAATTAGGAGGAAGTACTGTTCCCAAAACAAACACAATTTACATTGAAACACAGTTAACGTAATGTACCTAATATCCCGCCTGTAATCACTAAGGAGGTAAACAGTGAGGTAAACACTAAGGAGGTATAACACCGGGCACGTTTCTAAACTTCCAACCACAGATAGAAAATCAAATTAGCAAAATTTTGTAGTGCCCGATCCGGGATTTGAACATAAGACCTACCGATCCGCAGTCGCGCTTGCAACCAACACGTCCAACGAGGCAGTCAATTCAAGAGAAAAAATATCTTATATTGACATGCATTTACATTCTTGAACTGTGTATTTTTATTAAAAATAATAACTTCGTGATAATACTTCGTGATAATTCACGGGATTGATATAAATATCATAATTATATCATATTTGTACGCCACAGGTCAAAAGTAAAACGTAACTTCTACGTAACTTCACGCCTGTAATCCCCAAAGAGGTAGGCAGAGGAATGCAGAACACTCCCACGTTTCACCGGTTACGTT
>DWFO01005173.1:0-10744 GCA_018246595.1 Mimoniades nurscia nurscia
CCTATTCCATCGGGGACTTAAAAGTAACTGGTGAAACGTGGGAGTGTTCTACATTTCATGTTCTACATACCTCTGCCTACCTCTTCGGAGATGATAGGCGTGATGTTACGTTTTTAAATGTATCGACAGTGGATCATAAAATTTGTAGTGTGCGTTAATATAATAATTTGACCTTAGATTACGAGAGTTACTCAGAGAGCAGAAATAGTTTCAATTAATATTAGGCTCATGTAAATAAAAAGAGCTGGACAACTTTTCATGTAAGTTAATTAAAAGTACAATTCTTATCACACGTAATTAGGCTTTTCAGCTTGTTTTTTAATTTATTGTTCGTAAACTAATACTATAATATAGTCTGTTATAACTTATAGCTACTTAATACTTTTCACCAGGAGCCCAAATTTGTGTATGCTCAGAGGCCCTTGAACTAAGATGGTACGCTTCAATAAAATGGCCCTCTATTATACGTACATATTATGAGTTGTATTGTTAGAAACAGTAATTTGTAGTTGTAAACTGACAACGATTTCTTCATCATCATCACCGGCCTATTGTAGTCCACTGTTGGACATAGGCCTCCCCTGAGGGGTTATGCCCATAATCCCCACGTTGGGCATACGGGTTAAGGATCACTGAGCACAGCTTTTCGTAACGTCTCTTCTGCTTCCATAAGCGTCCAGGGTATTTACAATTTACATTTATTACATAGTTATATTAAAGAGTGTTGTTATTTACCTATAACATAATGTTTCATTTAGAAATGTATGTACCTGTACCATATCATTGTTTCAGCTGAAGCAAGTGCAAGTGCCGGTGCCTTCGGTGATGTAGGACATGTTCCACTTAGCATTCCATCTGGGGCAGCGTATTCTGGTAGCTTTTCAAAATCTTCTTCTTCAAGCTTCGCCTCATCGAGTGCTAGTGCCAGCTCTAGCTCTTATAGCTTTAGTGGTTCTGGTACCGCTGGTGTCCCTGGTGTTGACACACACGGATCGGGTCGAAAGGAATGTTCCTCTGGAACTTGTCCCGAAATAGGAAGTACTGGACCGTCTTTGAATGGAATTCAGCAATTCGGTGGGGCCAATGCCGTTGCCGCAGCTCAAGCAAAAGCTTTATCATATACGCCTTGCCAAGGAACAAAATGTAGTGAATCGCCACTTGAAAAATGCTCTTTGGGACAATGTACAGGAGAGACTGAACTAAAAGTGCAAAATAAATGCAATGGAGAAAATTGTCAGTCAAAGTCGGGGCTGAAATCGGAATCAAATGACGTTGGTAAATCGCATCAATGCTCCGCGGGACAGTGCGGTTCTGATAAAGACGGAGATAATACTGACACTAATGATTTTGCTATAAATGTAAACAGAGATACACAATCAAAAGCAGCGCACGGACTAAGTGGACCATATACCAATAAGGAACAAACTTCACAGACTGATTGTTCTGGCGGAAAATGCATTCCACCAAATTCTTATTCAAATAATGCAGGAAAGAGTCCCAACCAACAGTCTGCACCAGCTACTTATTTAACTACTCCAAATAAAAATGAGCCATGCACTACGCCAGGTTGTAATTATCCTTCTCAAGGTTATGGTCTACAAGCCAGTGGCCAACCGTCAAGTTACAACGTTCCTATTCAGTCTGCAACGAATTCGCCGAACACACATTACTCTCTTTCTATTAACAGTTTTCAAGAAGGTAACCAGGCGAATCCTCGTGAAGTAAGTAAAGATAAACCTGGCACCCCATGCACATCACCTAGTTGTACCTCTGCTTCGCCAAATGCTGGAACACACAACACACCTAATAATCATTTTGGACCTCAGGAACATAGTAATCAAGGACCTTGTGTATCGGGGCGTTGTGATTCATCCTCAAATGTGGGGCCTTCGGGTAATGGTCCCGTGCCTGAAATTAATTCACCAAAGTTTTCACAAGGAAATTATCCTTCGAATGTGCCTTTGGGTCATTCAGAACAAACAGGTTGTACAACTTCGAACTGTGCCGGATTTTCTAACAATCAACCAACCTTTGGTTCTTCAACAGAAACAAAGAATAGGATTCCTACTTATTCTACCGTGCCAACAAATTATCAATTGAACAATTGTGGAGGTGCATCTTGCGGTGGTTCAACTCAACCTGCATCACCAACAAAAGAGAATGATCTGAACGGTGCTGTATATTCAGGAGGCTTTGGAGGACCTACAGGAGTGCATGACATACCTTTTGGTGTGAATAAATTGCCTGGACAGTCTGGAAATATTTATAGCACTCCGAATCACCAACCAAGCACTCCGAATCACCAACAAAGCCATAGTAAACCAACTGAAACTTTCGAGCATACTCCCATGCACGGATCTTTTGAAACTAAACCCAGTGCACTTAGGCCAGTTAACCATGATGGCTTTACCCATACACCCAGTTCAAATGGTCCAACTGGATCATATGGGTCTTATCCTGTACAAAAACCTTTTGGTATTAATAAACCAAACGATCTAAGTTCTAATCATTATGGTGCTGCACATACATCAAGTAGTGGAACAACAACCGGAACATTTGATTATAATAAGCCAAGTAGCTTACCTTCTACTACTAGTACACAACTTAATCCGTCTTACTCGGGTAGTTTTGGAACGCCCACAGCATCAAGCGTGCCGGTAGAATCTGGCACACATCAAGGCAACACTGGTGCTCGTGTGCCCAGTGCAACCGTTCAAACTACCAATACTCCCGTTTTTACAAGTACTGTCGAAGGTTCTATAATACCATCGCATTTACTTTCGGGATCTAATTCAATTCATGGTTCCTATGGAGAATATAAGCCCAGTACAACTTCAAATACATTAACTAGTCCAACTTCCACAAATGGATTTGGCGGTTCAATAAGTTCAATTTATGGGTCAAGTTCGACATTCGGAGTTTCCGGTAAACCTGGTCTTGGGAACTGTGGTGGAGCTGGTTGCAACGGAAACGCACAAGACAAAACAAATCCAACCACAACTGTAACTCCATCGAAACCAGCCTATACGGGGGGATTCGGTGGTCCGACAGGTTTCTTAAAACCAAATGATTTTAATGTCCCTAATCACAATCCGGCAAATCCTCCTTGCGCCAGGGGCACATGTCCTTCGAACATTTACAACCAGGGACATGCTTTAACAGGCGTTCAAAGTTTGGCAGGTGCAACAGCTTCAGCGAACGCTGTAGCCTATTCAGGAGGATTTGGTGGACCTCCAGGAGTATTGGCACCGTACGACGGTGGGAAAGGTAACATCCCTGCTCACCGCCATCCTGGTAATATAAATTCTTCTCCTGATCATAATAATGCACATTCAGGCGAATTAACAGGAAATGTTAAAAACTCTGTACCTGGTGGTTCTCCAAGTGGATTTAATGCTGGAGCACATGCGAGCGCTTCCGCTACGGCCAGTGCAGGAGGCTATGACGGTAACAATAGCCATAAAAATGTTAATGGCGGAGCAGGTGGATGCAACAGTGGCTGTCCTTATCACGGCTCAAATAACGATGCCGCTAATTTTGAACACCCAGTTGAACCTTTGAAAAATGGACTGGGAGCTGGTTCCAGTGCATCTGCTAAAAGTATAGCAGGAGCTAATTCGTTTGGCTTCGCGGGTAATTTCGCTAGCAGTTCAGCGAGTGCTCATGCGGCAGTTGGCGCTCCGACTAAGGGAGGTCAGTATTACATACCTACTATATTTATTGTAAATATATGGCAATAGGCTCACCACCTATTCCATCGTGGGACTTAAAAGTAACTGCTGAAACGTGGGACTGTTCTACATTCCTCTGCCTACCTCTTCGGGGATTACAGGCGTAAAGTTACTTTTTTCTTTTTTTATTGTAAATAGGTGGGTCGGTATTTGTAGATGCTATTATCTTGTAGATCAATTTATCCCTAATGACGTACGTGGTTACCATACTTTTGATATCATCCAAAGTAGAAATTTTTCAGTTACAGTAAAGATACCTTACTTACATTTATAAGACAATAGTGAATATTGACACTTATAACATGTAAATAACTGTATGGACACAAAGATATATATTGTCGGAATAAATCAACATTAGCACTCTATCGATAATGACAATGCACGAAGTAATCAGGGCGGTTAACAATTGAAAACAATATTAATAGGCTGGATGTAGTACCTTTTGGTAAACTACCAATACAAGTTAATGCAATGTGATATCTTATTTCAGGTTACGCCGGAAAGTAAAATCCCCACCTAAAAGTTAGAACGCTGTTCGATAAAACATCCCGCTGAATGAAAATGTATGTCTACCCCAAGTGATACAGTCTACGACTCGAGGTGTCCTAGTGAAAATATTTTGTTGTGATAAACAATGTACTATAAAATTAGGTAGTTAACAAAGAATAGACAAAGTCTATAGCCATCTAAACAATTGAATTAAATAAAAATATTAATAACTCTGATGTGTATCTTTTTTACATTAATACTAATATAATAATTCTGTCATAACCTCTCATCATTAAAAGTGCATGTTAATATTTTTTATAGTAGTTTTCTGATAGATCAAACTAAATTTTATGAACTTTTTTTCTTCCAATACATAATTTATATAACTACTTTAGACAAAATCATATATGTAGGTACACATGTTATGATTGAAATGTCTACGCCACATTTCCTCTGTCGTTGGCCCCGAGGCGGCACTCGACCTGAGATTTCCTGACGAGAAAAATAAATAAACAAAAAACATTTTGTTACGTCCTTTGCAAACGGAAATACTACTTCAATATGTAATAAATATTATCGATCTATTCAACCATATTCACATATTCATATTCGCATATTCAATTGTAATCCTTTCTATCTATTCAGTTTGTAATACTTCCTACTTGTAATTTTTACTATCTATTCAGTTTGTAATACTTTTGTTAGCAAAAGATATGCGGTACAACTGTATGATATTTATTTCCTAGTTAAGTGAAGCCCAGTCGACGCGTAGTACAATGTCATAATGTCAATGCCGACGTACGCTTGCGAACGACGTAAGCTTCAGGTACGGACAGCAAAACA
Source organism: Mimoniades nurscia nurscia (assembly GCA_018246595.1). Classification (NCBI taxonomy): domain Eukaryota; kingdom Metazoa; phylum Arthropoda; class Insecta; order Lepidoptera; family Hesperiidae; genus Mimoniades; species Mimoniades nurscia. The sequence continues at coordinate 5,064 of DWFO01005173.1, forward strand.
CATCCATTACTCTATTTAAGAAAGTTGATAATTATGACTAATATGGTTGATTCGAAGAGAATGCCATTAGACATTAAGTATGCCCTCGTATATGCCCCCTTAGTCCAAGATGTTACAAAAAAAAGGGACTAGGCAAACTATTGTAGTACTTTCAATTGTCACGTCATTGTCAAATGTTATACGTCTTATGTAGCAGGGAGTGAGTCTATTGACATACTCCGGACATAAATCCAAATTCCAGAATACGACTGGGAATTACAAATTAAAAAAACCCAGTAATATGTTCATTATGTTAGGCTTCACCCAACTACCATTTGTACCTGAATATTTCTACGAAGATGTATATCAGTAATACCCAAACTTGTAGGTTTTCCCCCTTAACGTAAATTATGAGTTATTGCAGGAAGTTTAAGGAAAATTTACAAAATTTACGAGTCTTGTTACTATTTTTCAATGTCATATCTAAAATAATTCAAAATTACTGTATAAATACAATAAACAGAACCAAATAGTCTTATGGCCTGTATAAACAAAACATGCATATTTTATTTGGCGGATATAATTTTGTACTAGTAAACATCATTCAATGATAATTATATAAGGCATGCATAGTATAAAAATACATTTCAATTTGTTTATTAAAAGTAGATATGAATTGTCGTGAGGTGGGTGGAATGTTACATCGACCGGTAATGAATTATTTATGTCTAAAGTATCCGCAAACACCTTAGTCATGAACAATGGATGAGACAAGTAAACGATCGTATCAGCTAATGTATGAGCTGGCCTCTAGTAATTGACGAGTGTCATTACTGCCTACCGGGGCCGGTGCACGTGTTACGACACAGCCAGACACACTAGCGAGTGTCAGTAACAATGTGTCGGTAGCACCAGTCTCAGCGTCGAGAGCGATGTTTGTGTAGCGAGTACCCGACGCGCCTATTTTAGGACTAGGACGCGCTTCACCTAACAGCTACGATTATATAGTTATGGAGTTATGTCTGTCTATGAACTCTGCACTGTTACTACGGCCTCCTGAAGGTCCTAATTAAAATAATTGATGAGTTCCTGTTTTTCACTTACATCGCCGCTTCAAACGAAGCCTAAAATTATTATTACGTACATATATAATTTGTTGAACGGATCAAAATTAGAAATAAAATAACTTTATTCACATAATAAACTTGACTGCCTCGTTGATCGAGTGATTGCATTGATCGGCCTTGCGCAGATTTTAGGTGAGACCCAGTGTAGCGGTAGCGTCGAAGGCTCATGAAGTGTGCAATATAAAATTCAAATAAAAATTACAGGGAAAGCAGGGCGTGGCATGATTACAGGTTGTCGTTCATCTTCATCGGCTGTTCCCGTGCACGGCCGGGCGCAGGCCTCTCCGACAGACGCCACTGAGCTCGATCTACACTTCTCAATTGTTTTTAATTCCGTATTAATGCTTTTATTTTTTATTCTTTATTTCTAACAACTGCCATTGACTTTACGTACTTGTATATCCATATAGCTGCATGGTGTCCCACGCGTTAGCACAAGCAGAGTCGAGACGCGCAGATAACTAGTTCATCAATGTAAGCTCACTTAGCGAACTGTGGAGAGGGCTGTACGTGGGGGGTCCATGGAGAACAGAAATTACCACTCTAACCATCAGTAACCATTGAGGAAGCATTATGGCTAAGTACACATCATAAATAATAAATGAATATCGTGGGTCCAGCCTCACGCATCGTCTTCTAATCCGATATCACGCTGAAGAAGAGCCTGTGTTACGGTAAGCTGACATGTGATAAACGTCACGTACCTATGTAGACTTATTGATATACACTTATATAGATACTGTTGTACACCAACACGCAGAACGCATACTTGTACTCACCATACAAATATTTGTTTTAGACAGGTATTGGAGCCACAAGGCGCGGGGCAGGTGTTAGGTTCACTAACCACTGAAGCAACGGGCCAGTCAATACGTCTTGTTACTAATTGTTGGCTGCTAGGTATCTAGGCACCTGTAATGGCTACGATTTCCTACCAGTTAAGCTCCAAAAAAAACAACTCTTGCAGGCCGAGGCACATTGGTATTATCTATATAAACATTGATCGCAGTTGGTGTGACACAACATGCCGCTTTTCCCATAAAAGTAACACGTTAGCCGCTCGGCGCACATGTATCTGCGTTCGTATTACTTAGTTCTTAACAACACCAACTTGAGCGCGAATTATGTCCAAACAGATTGTACAAATTTATTACTCTCAGTTAATAGTATAAGCTAGCAGGGTGTGAATTGTTTTTACAATTTTGCCATTTTACACAGCTTACAACACTGTAAAAAAAATTTGTCGCTTAGCGAACGATTTTTTTTTATATGTCACGCCTGTAATCCCCGAAGAGGTAGGCAGAGGAGTGTAGTACACTCCCACGTTTCACCAGTCATGTCTACATCCCAGTCTGGAATACTATTATCTATAATATACTAATCTATTGTCATACACCGGGCACATATACAGACCCTGAGCATGATCATCATTATTAGAATTTTGCAGTCCACCGTTGAATATATGCATCCCTTAACCCATATTCCCCACGCTGGGCATGCGGGATAGAGATCGCAGAGCACAGCTCCGCGAGGGCCATTAAGCATAACATATAGCAAGGTTTCGTATGCCCTTAAGTTTAAAGCTAAGTTCAATACCATCGCCGGGTTTGTAAATTAAAAAATACCTAAAGCACATCCGCAGACCTGGTGCGAGACTGGGTGCGTATCCCTCCACCGACGATACTCCCGGTCACTGGCCGTCTAACACGTTGAACATTTAACACCACTGCGAGCAGGTGCCTCTTACACACTTGTGACGATAAGATTATCCAATTTATGTCTGAAGTTAACACTGACTAGAGCGGATTTGGAATTGGGGCCGATTGAACGTACCGAGGTTCAACTGCCAACGCCTGCAGGATAATGATCATCTGAAAAGTAATAATAAGATAGCCGCCAATGACATCTAAACAAAATAAAAAAGTCTGGCGCATCAAACATGTGGGACGAGCTACCTACTGAGGTGTTTCCTGAGCGCTTAGACGTCAGGTTACTACCTACGAAAGGCGCAAAAATAGTTCTTACTGGGTTGAAGTCCAGCTTAATAGTTATTTGAATAACTTTATCATCTCATAGTGTGCTTCCTGATAGGACGTTTGACTGAGGACGTTGCAAGCTTTCAAAGTTTGTTGCAAAATCGCTTTATTTATTCCCACGCTTTATATTTAAGAACACGCAAGGCCTCACACGAACCTCTGCGTATTACAAAGTCTGAAAAAATATGTTGCAACAGTAAGTCAACATGTCGTTATGTTTGCCCATCATGTATATATGAACTTTTTTATCGGATTTTTCCTACCTTGAGTAATGTTTTCTTATCCGCACTGTGGACGTGCACAGTTCCGGATCACATATAATAATGCATATTATTTAAATACATTCTCAGGCTGTTACGTTACCGTGTCAGCTGCACTGGTTTCCTAATAGAGACTGGAATTTTCAGTCTAGAAACTAGACTCACAACTTCATTGTTTTAAACCTTATCTGCGCTACAATGGATACTTACATTATCTAGGCAGGGCTGCCACGAAATTAACAATAAAAAAATCAATGAAATGACGAAATCCGAAATTCTTTCTATGATTATACTGCTACTGTATACATGGCCCCCAGAAACGTTTAGTATGGACCTATTGCATAACCATCAACATTGAATACAGACGTTGCAAGTCCTATGAAGTGGAATTTTTGGGGAAAATGTTTTGTTGTACTTATTAATAGCTCTGACGATAACTTGTTTGAATGTGTAATATAGGCCTTTTGTGTATTAGGAAACATCAAACAATATATTACTTCGTAAGCGATAATGTATCGTGTAGCGGATGGTAGATAAATGCTAAGTACACATTACCAATCTCGGGTAAATAGCGTTCACATTATGTACTAAGGGTCATCTTATCGTTACAAATTAATACGCCGAAGTCGAAGTTAGTGTAACGTGGTGTGGATGTCTGTCTGCCAGTTAGACAGTCTGTAAACGTAATATAAACACCTAACAATTATATGGATGAATCATGTGGCTATATGTACGAGTATGTAGGTAATAAAAGCGTCCGAGTATCGAATGAGAATATCTTGTACCCGATATTACCTACAAAATTATTAGCATTGTGGCATTCCCAAATTACTATACACAAAAGTGAGTGGTGGCTATCTTAACTATTGTATGCCGTTGACCCTGTTATTCCTTACAGAATCGTGAGTAACAGTTACAGTTACAGCGACGGGGGCAAGATTTGAAAGTAAAAAATCGTAGGAGTCGTTCGGTATCAGGGCTGAAATTCCTCTTGAGATTTACTTCTTTATCTTTTTCTTCACGATGTCTTCGGCAAAAATGTCATGATCGTCATTAACCCTTAAATTGTTCTTCTCTTGGTCTTGAACCTCTTAAAATGATGATTTTAAACATCATAGTTGAATACGCTGGCCAGATATGCGTTAGCGGACTTCGCAGTTCTTCGGGAACGAAAATTTATTTTTAATCGTTCTCGCAAGCGATACTTCTTCTTAGCGTTTGAACCTGTAACCGCAGAGAGGTCGACTGAAATCGACACTAATAAGCTTATGCGGAATTTGAGCACTGCGATTATTGCTTTTATTCCAAAATACATAATTATAGTGTAATATTACATCACGCCTGTAATCCGTAAAATATTGGCAGAGGAGTGTAATACACTGACACGTTTCACCAGTTACCTTTACGTTCCACTATAGAACAGATGGTGAAACTTATTAGACCGGGAATACATCCCGACTGAGATCCACTACTACAAATTACAACTGGAAAATGGATATATAAAAAAAATTATAGTACCCGCCTCGAGATTCGAACCCAGGACCCCTCGCGATCCGCAATCGCGCTTAAAACAACTCAATCAACGAGGCAGTCTTGTAGGATTTCAAAACATTGCAAACCACATCTCTATAATAAAATTGTAGCACTGTAGGTATATGTAGGTGCAGTAACAGAACGATGTTAGAATATTGATTAAGTAATAAAAACACTCTTTAGCATACACAAATATTGACACAAAAAACATTTTCAGATTTGCTAATCCTTTGACTTTTCTGTGTTATTTATTTACATGTATAAAACCAATAGAATAACATTACTTTACTGTTTAATTAATTATTAACTGCATTTTCCTCATTTTATTAAGTAGGTATCTAATTCAAATGACTGTAAACTTGATACTGGGTTTTTGTAATATTTTAACGCTTCGTGCTTCTCTTAATAGAAAAAGCAAAATCCATACTCCTCGAGGAGGTAGACCAAGGAGTCTTGTACACTCCCGGGTTTTACCAGGTACGTTTGCGTCTCATTTTGGAATATGGAAAAGAAGGCGAGCCTATTGCCATACACATCGCACTGATCCAGATTCCGAGCCACTACTTGGAATTTTACGTTAGAAGAACTTCATAGTACTTGACCCGGGGATCGATGCGAGCATCTTTAACTCATTTGTCTTGTGTAGAGACATATTTTTAACGTCGAATACATTCAATAACGTAAAAACGTAACTTCACGCCTGTAATCCCCGAAGAGGTAGGCAGAGGAATGCGGAACACTCCCAC
>DWFO01005174.1:0-10742 GCA_018246595.1 Mimoniades nurscia nurscia
ATATAAATTAGAATATTCCAGAAAACACAAAATAATGTTAATAATGGTGTGTTATATTATAATACGTTTTAAATACCTACTAAAAATATCATTAGTTTACCAAAATATCATACATATTAAGACACTGTCCTCGTTTATTATCCAAGTTTGTTATTGGAAATTTACAGTATATTTCTATTCCAAAAATATGTATAATTTAAAGAAATGATCCATTTGTAGCAAAAAACTATTTGTGTGTAAAGTGTTATAAAAAATTAAGTCGAGGTCACTGAACCCCTGCGAAATGAAGCTCGACGGATAGTGTACCCTTAGAATGAAATCGTAGTCAACATCTGGTTCTCTTCTCAACCATGAATAATAGTCACTGACGTAGCTATAATGCTATATTGTAGACTCATTTACTAGCACGTGTTAAATAACGTACGTATCCCGAATAGAACATCCATTTTCATAAAACAATTTTATTATATGTACCTACGTATAGTTGAATGTTATATTCGTCCACAGTGATTTGGCAAAACAGACTGAACAAATGACAACTAATTTGACAGATGTAGCGTCAACAAGATGGCCGTTATCAACTGTCAAAGTTCGGAAGTCCCTGTTGGAAGACCCTTTATATAACTTTATATAACAGACGTATCTCTCTGTAGCAAGACATTATTGCCGAAGTAATTAACCGCAAAGATATATTTTACGGCATAGCTACCATATGTGGTAGTTTAGTGTAGATATTAATATACTGTACATTAATATAGTGTAGTGTTACACTACAGTAAGTATATTAATATAAATGATATCTTCCGCCGCGATAACCTTAACGTGGAGACATAGAAATGTATTACACCATTATCCATGTATTATTTTTCCAAGTTCGCTATAAAAATAAAAAAAGGTTCTTTTCATATTGAGAAAAAATATTTTAGTTAGATATTGCTTAAGAAAATGTTTCAGATACATTAAATAATAACTCATTCAAAGGTTAGTTATTGATAGCGTAGTGGTTTCAAATTCAGTCTTCTAGTCCATTAGGTCCTGGGTTCGAATGCTAGCGCTCGTTTTTTTTGTACAAAATAGTTTATGTGGGTAATAATATTAAATGTTACTTGCTCTGAATGTGAAGGAAAACATTAGGTTATGTTAAGAAAGAACAAATATTTACTCTATGGTAATGGATTGGTCGACATGAGAATACGGGAGAATTCGCGGGTACATACAGGTTTAAAAAAAGTGTTAAAGCACAAAAGTTGGTATCTCGGTCACATGCTCAGGTGTGATAGATATCATCTTTTGCAGATCATTTTGATGGGCAAGGTTCCGACCGAGAGTTGGACGAAGGAGGAAATCTTGGCCCAGTAACATGCTTTGCGAGCGCATCAGGATTATTTCTCCTTGCGAAAGATCGAAACATTCCAACAACTCATTGCCGACCTTCACCAGATGTAGAGGCAGTTGAAGAATAAGGAGAATGCTGAATTCTAAAAGACTAAGCAGTTTGCATTAATTTAATTATCATCTTCCAAAACTGAGCATTTGGAAGTACTCGTATCTGGACGAGTAACACCAAAGGTTCAACGATTTTGAGTGTCACAAGAGAAGCATTTTCCAGCATTGAATTTGTAAAGTTTTAAGACCGTAATATGATGATAGATACATAATGATTTTTGCCATAGACGTCCTTACCCACGCTCGCAAGAGATCAATCACGGTATTAAATGGATGAAACAAGCTGTGACTCGAATTTTAGTGTCGGTACTTAGAATAATTCCAGTACGCCGATACATCGCCACGCGTATTGTGGTATTACAGTGTAATGTAATATATGTTAATGCTGTCATATTGTAATAATTGTATCGTCTTAAATTCAACGCACATATGTATGTCTATCTGTTCTATAGATTGTTCTAGAATGATCATAATGAATTGAACTGAAATAAATTAATTTTATACCATTAAATGTAGTTCACATAACAAATTTTAATTTAGTCTACTATAGAATTGAAATGCGAAATTGAAATTGAAAATCTCAACTTGCCTTTGTCATTTTCTTTCATTTTGTTTCATGTTTCATTTACATTGTTTTCTATTCGTTTGTATGATTTAATTTATGTAAATCCCCATAACATGTACATACATATATCTGTAACGAACTGTTTAACAGAAACTATACAACCACATTTCATCATTTCTGATAGTTCTATGACATAAAAAAACGTCTAATGAAACTGGTCTTTTCTTAAAACGGTCATTAATTATTATAGTAATAATACTTAAATAAATGATTTCTTGTTCAACTGGTACTAACCTCAACATGTATGGTATGGTAGTTTTAATATTCATATCAAGACATTCATGGGGTAAGTACAGCTTAAGCGTTATATCGTTTTTCGATCAATGTCAACATTTCCAAAATTTGCGACCGAAAGACATTCTTGCAACTGCATTAGCTTGTGTGAAACAACGCATGCTATAAATCTGTCGGGTTTTAAACAGTATTTAGCTGTAAATGTCTTTCCTTGGTAAAATGGTAAATTTACGTCCTATGTGACGAAGGTGTGGATGGGATTAGAATAACATGTGTTGCAAAATTTTTGTGGTTTTTTTAAGTAAAGAAAAGTTGGTTTCAAATATCTTTAACAAATAAATTGACAAGTTTCTGATGACAGATACTGCAAATATTATTATCGAAAATGATAGAAAATTTTCTAGGTATAGTTGTATTTGAACAAAAATAAATTCAACAAATACAAAGAAAAAAATTATGGAGAACTATCATACATAGTACATTTATATGTATATGATTACATGATGTATTTTGAGAATAAAGGTAGGTTCTAGATCTTGCTAGAATAATCCTCAAAGAATTTGGTTAAATCGAGTTTTCAATTTTCTTTTATTTCAATGGATAACTAAACAGACCGTCCAGAGCTAGCCCCTCTGCCCCCCCTCCCATACTCCTTCCTCGACTAAACGGGGGAACACGTGTCATGACGCCATTACTATTCTTCGAAGGCGAATGCGTTAAATCACGCGATCAAACATGTAGTTCGGTGAATGCGTCTAGAATTTTGAATAGTTAAGCTAAGAGCACACTGATCTTCAGGAACATTGTTCCTGAAGGGAAAGAACAATGAAATTGTTACTTTATAGTTATACTAGGTATTGCAATATAATTGTGTTCGATTTCATAAAGACTGCCCCTCAGAAATTTTGTTTGATATTTGATGTTCATTTTGTGTTTTGTGCTCTGTACACCTGTCTATGAGGATTATTAACAATTTGTGTCCAAATATTACATAATAACATGGACGTTAAAAATATTATTTTTGCATAATAAGTTAAAGTTAGACACAAATTGTTGCACCTTTTTCAGTTTTGGAAACCACTATGAAGCCGATAGAAAACAATTAATTGTTATATACTTAGCTTTGGTAAATTTTTCCTCTTTCACGCAAGGAAGCCCATCATGGGTACGATAAGAGCACTGTTATATGTAGTTTAGAACACTCCAACTTGTCAACCTGATACCGTAAATAAAGCCTAAATATATGAAAGTTACTATTCGCTTTCGATGTTAGCCGAATTAAATCTTATATCAATCAGATCAAGCTTTTTACACTTAATCACAACACACAACTATTCGTTTTGAAACAGGTAACCTACCTCGTGTTTGCTGTAAGTAAGCTATTTTTTTAAACTAAAGTTTAGTGAACTGCGTTAAGTTAAAACAGATGGGCAGAATTACTTACTTTCTACTATTTTATGTATGAATCAATTTAATAGTGCTACGTCGAGTTCACTCCACCATCTTTTATATGCATGTTATCACAATATTATCACGACAGTTCGCTTATGGGGTAGGCAGAGAGCACCGAGTGCTAAACCTCTCTATCCTTACAAGGCTGACGTATTCTATCATATAATTCAAAGTCTCTCTCTCTTCTGATTCGCATAAAATCCTTTTCTTTACTAATTTAAACGAAGCAGTATCTACTATTTTAAATCGACAATAATCACGAGTTATGTTCGAATGTTATTATCATCAGATGCATTAAAGCTTTTGTACTTTGTATATAAGCATTACAATCTAGTTATGCTTGGATTCCTTAGCTTACATTTTGTTTTAATTATGATACCATCGTCTCTTTATTAACTAAATAACATATTATACAGAAATTTTCTTTATCAAGGTATTTAAATAATTACCGTGCAACATTACAAATGCCCAGTAACATTCTCGCAGAGTCATCACTTCATTTAGCTTACTCTGGGGTTTCGGCGTGATGCTGATTCGTCAACTTATAGCGATAAATTAAAAATATTTCTTTGCGCAGCCTCAGCAATCAGTGTTAAATTGCAATAAGCATTACAACGTTTGTGGATGGAATATTATTTGTTATCATTGCTAATGACAAATGTGGCATTTAGACTACAAATAACTACGTCAATATTTTTAGTATACGTATAAGTAGTTTTTATCTCCATTATTATATCGTTGGATTATAATCATTATCAATAAATTATATATGCACTAATGGATCATTCTAACTGGGATTTTCCAGTAGTGATTCGGAGTCTGGATATGTGTATGGTGTAAGACAATAGACTCACCACCAATTCCGTAGTAGAATGTAAACGTAACTGGTGAAACGTGGAAGTTTACACTTCTCTGCCTTCCTAGTCAAGGATTACAGGCATGGTGTTATATAATACAATACATTTGACACACCATTACGTCTTATCATCATCTATACTTTTTACCATTCCACTGTTAGCCCTGTGAGTGCTAATAGGGTCAAAAAGGATCGATACCCATTAAATATAATTACAGGAATTGTAAGACACGCACGTTTCCAAACGATATTTTACTTAATTTCATTTGATATTTTACTTTCTTTCTTAGATTCTAATTATAAAAATCAAATAGTACCGATCCCGGACTTTAAACCCAGAGCCTCTATAATAGATCTATATTTATAATTATAGAATAATCTATATCTATAATTATAGAAGTCTAGATCGTCAGTCGTGCCTACAACCACTCAACTTAGAAGGTGGTCAAAATTAATTCTGTAATACATAGTTTACTTTCGTTATATTGTTCTATGTTATTACAATTTTATTGTTCCGGTTCCAGTTTGTGCTTACCCTAATAATCAAAATTAAATATCTAGTGGTCAAAGAACTTTTAATCATAAAATCTGTGACCGATCTATTTGTGTCTGTTTTGCTGTCTATAACAATATTATGGGGCACGAAATAGGTTGTTTTATTAAATTGCATCGCAAAAAAGTTTCGTATTCGAGGATGATGTTTTTAATATTGTATAAAGTATTTCTATTCTATATTCAGTATACCGATTATAAGTATAAACTTTTGTTAATAATGTTTTAATCAAATTAAGGCTAATTTTAGGATAGGTTCAACAATCCAGTACATTTTTCAATTTAATAATTAACTATACCTGTTAGTTTGTTTAAAGTAATTTGCTATAATATTTATTTGGTCCTTGAAAAATTCACTCCCTTATTAAATATCTCAAGCATAGTTATGAATAAGAGAAATTGACTTATACCAAAACGAATCGTAACCAAACAAAGCTTTAATACTTTACAAATAAGTTGTGAAGAACCTTGAAGCATCCTCATTTCATAAACAAACAAGGCTCTAATTATTCCCAAATAGATGAAGGAAGCTTCATAATGGTTTAAAGGTTTCCTAACGCTACCAATGACATCAACTAAGACCATCTCAAATTTCAAATTACGTGTTTTTAAATAATACCTATTAGAGCATTTTAACTTCTTGCTTTCAAAATTCGCAACCAATTGAATTAATACTACAGAGAAGTTGCTGAGTCATTTATATTTATTAAAATAAGTTGATTACCCTCATCTGATTAGCTGGATAAGCTCCTTCGGCGGTGAGCTTTCGTTAATGTGCAGATAATCTGTACGAGTATGATTTGCGGGGAGGCAATTATTCGGGCCTCCATCGTCGTTGAACATCCTAAACCTCACCTTTATTGTTATTTGCGTCAAAGTTCTGGAAAACGTAATTGCAGGAACAATTTTATAGCATTTTAGAATGCCAATTTCACTTTTATTGCGATTAGTGTTAGATGTGAAATTTGTAACTATAGGCTTTTAGGCTTAGTCATAATAAATATCATTGGAATAAAAATAAGTAAAGTAACAGTAATTCTTATTATTATGCCTTCAATGGCAAATCTTTCGGCGATGTGAAAATTGTGATACAAAAATAAGACCATGACATAATGAGACACGTTCACACTAGTTGGACTTCCTCGAAATAACAGGAAATTTACACGCTATACAAGAAATTGAAACAAAAAACCACAGCAAAGTCATTCACAGTAAGATGTCACATGTTTGATAGGGAACAAAAAGTAACACATTCACTTAAAAGCAGGGCAAAAAAATTCTACGGCTAAATACCGCCTGCTTTGGATATTTCTGTCGAGTACCGATAGAAGTAGCTAATGGATTCTGTTTGTGATAGTGATTGATGTGTAGCCTGATTGAACGTCCAAGCCTTCTTAGGTACACGCTGATTTGAAGGACAACCAGGTCTTTTGTAATGTTACAGTGCGAATGATCAAAGGGAGGTGTTCGGCTTAAAACAAAATTGAGAAATAAAAGAGAATCCTCGTGTAATAAAATTTATTTATTTATTAGTATTTGATTTTAAATACGTTACATAGTATACCTACTGTGCCCGGTATATGGCAATAGGCTCAACACCTATTCAATCGTGGGACTGGTGAAACGTGAGAGTGTTCTACATTCCTCTGCCTACCTCTTCGGGGATTACATGCGTGATGTTACTTTTTTTAGTATACTGTTTTATTATTCGGATTTATTACGAAATAATCCGTAAAAAAAGTGTCGTTGATTGAATTTGTGATCGGAAAGTAATAATGTCTCATTTATAATAATGTCTCAAAATCAACATAAGAAAATTCACTAAGTCTTGAAGTATATTAAATCCTGCTCATTATAAGTTGTATCTAGTTGGTTTAGATTTTATTGAAACATGTTTGCAGGGGTTTGATCAGCTTTTCCATCTCAAATTCTCGAGTAAAATAAAAATTCAAAAACTGTCTTTTACAATTTATCAAGGTGTTCGTAGCTTATTATAAACTTTTTAGGGAGATGTTTCTAGAAACCAGTTCACATTATATGGTATCCCATTGAATGATAGTTGATCAGCTTGAGTTGGGTTCTTTAATATTGTTAATTGGTATCCATAGAGATTGGTATTTGTACAGAGATAGTTCACAGTCGCTGGTGCTCGATGATGCTAACACGATGTCCTTTATACGATACCTGATTGTTGACTAAATAATACACATATTTAAATATTTTACTGCCTCGATAATAGAGTTGCAAGGGCAACAGCTGGTTAGGACGCCCTGATTTCGTATCTAAGGTTAAGTACCTACTACCGAACTTTGCTACCTCAGAATTACTTTTAAAAAGTTCTAGTCCTGGCCCGGTGTCGTGATTTCTGCCCGGAGTATGCCTATTTTACTATATTCCTATGCCTACCCCTTAAAGGATTATAGGCATGATGTTTTATTTTATTTATCCTATTAGCATACAGGATAGATAAACTTATTTATGTGGCTCAATATAATAAGGTAGGTACATTTAAACGTCTAACTAGTGACGAAACTAAATAGTACTCGTACGTTTTACCAAGGCTAAATAAATATTATCTTTATACCTAATCCTAGGTATTAATAACATCTCGAGGGTGACTTAGCGAAATAAATTTTGGATAGATATGTGTCTGATGTAAAAAGTTGCGTACGTGTCCAAATCGCGTGGACGGTATTAATTATATCGCCGGTTGCAAACAAAAAATAAGTATAACTGTCAGTGTCTAATGACAAAAAGTTGCGCTCTAGGTGTACGTAGAGTCTGTGACACTTTATTATTGGAATGTCACTTGTACAACAGAAAAAAAAATTGCTATGTTTTTTTAGGCATCTTATTGGGCGTAGTACATGAATAATTACATATGTTATTGACATAGAGTTTGATTCCATTACCCCGTGTGCGGTTATTAAAATACGTAACGTAACGTCACACCTTTAATCCTCGAACAGGTAGAGGAGTGTAATACGTTCCCTCGTTTTACCACTTACGATTATATACGTCCTATTATCGAATACCTATTGCCATACGCCGGGTACAGATTCAGACTCCGGATCGCTACTAGAAGATTAAATTTAGTAAAGTCCAATAGCGGCTGACCCGGGATTTAAACACAGAATCTCTCAATGAGCAGTCGCTCTTGCAACCAACACAACTAACGAGACAGTCAAATATTCAGTCTGTCAGTCAGACAGTCAGTCAAAATACTCGAGTCGAGTTCTTAAATCACATGTGATAATTCAGCAGTAGTCGAAGTATGACCGTCATTAAGGCGATTTCGAACTTTGAATATCGACGATGTTCTTATGTAAAGAGCATATGTAAAGAACTATAAAGCTCTTCTCTCTCTCGTTTTTGTCACGTTCTCGACAATTACTGTAGGTACTAACATGTGTCATAAACGTTTTAGTTTTCAGCACATCTTCTGCATATAAATCTGTATAGTATGAAATGTCATAGTCCTCAGGAATTAGAGGTATAGGACAGCATTGAGTTAGACTGTCACCCTGGCGAAGTGCGTGTTAGCGGACTTGGCACGCCTTGGAGAAGGATATGGAGAACTCTGAGGTGCACAGCTTTCTTTATGATTCTTTAGTTCACTGTTACTGTAATTGATATTTGAATATTTAAACCCAGGATGACCTGATTTAATTCTGAACTACTAACGTGTCACTGGTTATATGTCTATTGTGATTCACATCGACAATGTAGGTTCATATTTGAAATGTTGTTTGTTTGAGTGTACGAATGGCTCGTAGTGTGTACAAGATCCAACATAATTAATCCCTCCGGTAGTATAACATGTCAGTCCTTATAACATGTCAAAGTCCTTTACGGGTGGCTTCTAATTCCATACACTTTTTGGCCCAGTTTTGAACAATTATGTAACTCAAAACAAAGCGTGATACATTAATTGAAATCTTCATTATATAATTCGTTTTATTCTGCTAAATAAAATATTTATTCAGCCCGATCTCCCATATCCCGAGAAGATTAAAGGCAAACCCTCTTAGGAGCTGTAGTGGATTTAGCTGCCCTGATGATGCCTCTGAAACCAGCATGCTTGTTTGAATAGGGTGATAGGGTGATACATGTGGAAGAAACACGTTAGGTACGTACAAATAGAGACATGCACTCGGAGCTCTCTACATACCCGTAAGAGCCTTAAAATATAATAAGGTAAATCAATATGGATGTTATAACCAACCCAAATGCCCACGGCAGGGATGCGGGTCACCCCCCTTCAGGGGAGGGCTGTGTCGATGAGTAGACTGCAATAGGCATATGATAATGATGATAGTGATAATGAACGTTCGATCACGTTTTTTTCCAAGAAGTTCATATTAAATGAAATGTTATCTAATTATAAAGTTAATATAAACATGACATTGGTACGCCTCAAGCCTGATTACATTTTTTATATGACGAAAACAAAAAATGTTATTGACAAAAGCTCAACCCCAGTCTTCTAATTTTTTCCATCTAATGTTCAAATTTTCACGATTTATTTATTACATAATGCAACCATCGGATTCTGGAATTACTAGCTGTAACAGTAAGTTATATAGTCGGCGCGTATAGGCTTACGAAGTTACATAATATTACCTGTAACTCCGAATACAGTTGTTCATTTATTGTTTGATAACCCCAGTCTCTGACGGATTTCGAGTACGCTTCTGTTAATAGCAATAAGCGCATGTAGCTCAACCGAGCAACGTGTAAGTTGTAATTCAGAATGAATATGTACATATGTATTTCTAAAATGTTACTAGTAACATAATATCAAACAAAATGTGAAGTTTACGCTTGTTATTTACGAATGGGAATCGTATATTGCAAATACAAATCTTTATTATTTAACTGTTGGATACGGGTCTAGTCTCGTAACGAATAGATTTAAATCCATGATCTGCCACGCTAGCGAAATGCGCATTCAGAATTCAGAGAGCACTATGGATAATTCTAAGGTGCATGTTTGTAGATATGTTCACGAATATTCCCTTCTCCGTTAATGTAAGTGCAATTAAATATTTAAAACGCATATTACTCAAACACGTACATATGTCGGGATGTGTTGGCATTTGAACCCCGTACTCTCCGAGTGGAATGCTTAACTCTAAATAGGTAATCACGGAGTACAACATATATGACAAGTAAGAGCCAGACATGTCTAATAAGAGTCTCAGTGCGTACGTATTATTACTAAATACTGAACATTTTTAAACGAAGAATATTTTATAAATCCCAAAACCAGTTGAATGAAAGCCTTTGTCAATATTAGTTCATTAATAAAAAATTGAAGGAATCCTGTTTGAACTAAACGGAAGTGGACCGGTTCTGGCGGAAGTAACGCCGACGCCATTGTCAGGCCCCTTTTCAATAACACAGGTGATATTTATAAAGGAATTTATGCAGATACGATATCTCGGGTTATGTTGTGGGATAAAATCCTTTAACCCTATATTTAGGCTCTGATCGAATAAATTTAAATGTAATACGTAATATCACGCCTGTAATCTCCGAAGAGGTAGGCAGCGGAATGCAGAACACTCCCACGTT
>DWFO01005175.1:0-10740 GCA_018246595.1 Mimoniades nurscia nurscia
TTCCTGGGTTCGTTGTTGGCAGCCTAAGAGAAGGTTTTGGAACTCGCCTTCAATGCGCGTGAAGCAGGGATCACACGACAGAACATTCACACTCTGGACCCGTATTTCATTTTGTTATATTAGGTATAATAGTTTATTAAGATTCCGTTTTGCTCTAACCCTTGAGGCGCCCCCAACTATACTGACTGACTAGTGACCCGCTTACCTTGCCCAACTCTGCTAATGTTTGGTAAGTAAATTATACCTAATTCCAATATTACACGTGAAACTTGTCGAAAGTGTGTGTCGTCGGGCCACAGTCCCGTGTTGTACGCCACATTTTTTTGACAATTGCTGCAGTGTTTGCTTATTAGAGCTTAGATAATGTTATTTAAAATGAAGAGCGGCGAGTGGTAGTTCTAAGAGGCCAAATCAAACTCAGCCACAAACAATCAGCGCATTTAATATTACATTATATTAAGGTACACGTTGTTTCAGGTACGACTGTTAAATTTTCTATTCAGTAATTCTGATAGGCGATTTGAATAATAAACGCAGCAAGTGAGTTTAATAGCTGAGAACGGTCATATAAAATTTAATATTGACTTGTCGAGGGAGTTGATTAAAATTTTCATTTTGGTGTCATCGATCGAAGATACCATTCGGCTTATTATTCGGTTATTTCTATATTGAAAACTTCAGTCAGTTCCATTTGGAAAATGGAAAGATGTGTAAACGGTGAAACGTGGGAGTGTTCTGCATTCCTCTGCCTACCTCTTCGGGGATTACAGGCGTGAAGTTACGTTACGAAAGATGTGTAATATCGATTATGTTTGTGTATATGTGCGTGCACTTGTGTGCATTTGAGCATATGTAGGGGTGTGTATGTGAAGTATTTGGACACGCAAGCGAATAATAATATTAAGCAATGTCTGAAGCGGTTGAAATACGGATGGGTCACTGTTAGTGGCAAATTTGTATAAGGTACTTGGCTGAAACATTATGATGATCAGAAGACAAGTAATATCAATTTCAGACCAGGTGGTCTTATGACGAGGAGACGCCTAGGAAATATGCTCAGAATTTAAGTCTGGTGAGAGTGAAAGGGTTATGACAGAAGACGATATAAGTACATCTGCCAGTACAAAATCACGAAACGCTGAAGATGTAGGCTATAATAGTTGAATATAGCTTTTATTACATAATAGGTAAACTTAAATGCAAAGATATTACTCTGACTGTATTAAACAAAGAAACTCATATTTATACAGTTACTAAAATATTTAGCTAATTGTTCCAGCAAAATTTAATGGGTTATAAAATTATCGTTCAAGTTAACTTTCGTTTCGAGCCCATTTAGATACGTAACATTAAATATTTATCTAATTGAGCGCCATGAACTCGCATTCACCAAAATATTTATCTTAGCTTCTGCGATAATTATAACTATCAAGAAATTAATAACCATAGTAATAATATTTTGGGACATTTTATCCCTAGAAAGCTTGTGTAAAGATGACGTGAAAGATTGTGTAAAGACTTAGACTGAAAACGATATATTTAGTATAAATATAATAAATATGTCCAGTTATTATTAATAATAATGATTGGTCCGGTCCCGGTACGACTATTGATTAGTGAACCTGACTACTGAGTGGGGAGTAGTGAGTTCGATTCCTTTTGACACTTGGCAGTTACGTTTACTAACTTCTGGACTAACGGGTCTATCAAATATATATGGAGAGTATGCGTGAATTGCAATACGGTATACAATTTGTAGGATCAACAAAGAGTATTGTTTAACCAAGCGCGCCCTCTAGGGAAACGCGCGGCGTACCTAAATATCCCCTTCCCACTTGATACTCACCTACCTATGGGAAAAGATACCAAGGTCGATACCAAGGGCTATACCGAGGTAGATAGCAAGAGGAAGAAATAAATTCCTATTTGGTATGAAGACATATTATGACAATGTATGTACGTATGACATTGACTAAGACATCGAGAATTGTTGATGACAGTGGAAATGTTATAAATATATTATCCATCGTTAAGAGTGGTGCAGTCGATCTTCCCGGTCGCTTAGTTTCTACACCCAAGACGGCTGAGTACATTTGATGCGATGGAATAGTTCGGGGGAATAAATAAATGAAGAATGCGGTTGTAAGACGCATTCGGGTTCCTGCACACGTTTGATGTTGATTTTCCCAAATTTTCCCACCTTTGATTAAAAAAAATATGTGAAATAATGACAGGTAAATATATTTGGTTCATCTATTTTGAAAATAATACTTGTATTATATGTATGTATGTTTAATCAATCTTTCTTAGCAAGAATAAATCTACGAGTACGTTTTTTTATAAAATATATTGTTCCAATGATCTGTTGGAAAGCCGCTTTCCGAAAGTAATATTATAATTTTATTAAACTTCGAGTACTTTGTATATCTAAAGAACTATTAACAATAATATTATGGACGATTGTGATGAATATTTGATTATAAAACCATATAAACACATTACGCATAGCACATTACATTACATTAAATGATACCTTGCTTCTTTGTCGCCAAACATGTCAATGACATTCAACGTAACACCCCATACCTGTATTCCCCGAAGAGATAGACAGAGAGGAGTGTAGAACCTACATTTAGATGAATCATTTACGTTTACGTCTCACTACGGAAAAGGGGGTCTATTTCCTTGCGTCGGGTATAAATCCAGACTCTGAACCACTACCATGAATTTATACAAGAAATTCTAGTTAAATAAATCGAATAGTACCCAACCCGGGATTAAACCCTTGAACTTTCGGCTGTGGCACTTGAACCAACTCTACCAACGAGGCTGTTAATTTCGTATTTTATAAAACTTGAATACATATTTACTTAACGTTTGATTGACAACACAATTGCAATGTACTGTTTTAAGCTATTAGTCAGTCTTGTCTTGATTGAAGTGGCTTATTTTAAATATTTTCCGTTAAAATAAATGGTTATATAAGTTCATTTTATATTATTCTACAGTTGACTGAAGCAATATTAAACAAACGTTGCCTTTATTGCGTAATACTCAGTGGCGTGTTACATTTTAATTAGAAACAATATCCTTATCGCTCTCAAAGTTTTTATTGGGAGGTAATATAATTTTATGATAAAATCTACGCTCCCAAGTGGCGGACAGGTACCTCCAAATGCCTAATGTGTAGAATAATGAAATAATGAACGCCTAACGAATGGCGAATGAATGTCAATGAATGATGAACTGTTGAATGTGCATGAGTGAATAAGTGAATGTCAAACAAATTTCATATTTGTTTGAATGATAAAAAAGTAAAAAAAAAATGATAATAAATAATAACAAATGGTAATTCGCGAAAAAGATAGAAGTCAATCTCCGCGACTTCGGTGCAATCGGCGGCAGTTCATGAAGGACCTCGCATAGGTCCGAAATTAGTCGGGCCATCTCGGCGAAACAAACGTGAGTCGGCAGATGTGTCTCGTATAATCGTAAATCAAAAATATAATTAAAAAATATGTTATCAAATGGAAGTTTTATATTTTATCGTCTCCTTGTTATTTATAACAAAATAGATTACTTTTAAAAAGTTATACGCAAAAATATATGTATGATGCTGAAAATGTTACCACATATTTTGGTTATCGTTAATAACATTTTGGAATTTTAGTATTCGTGTGAATTATTGCAAAATAAATATTCATTTGCGTTAGCTGATATTATGAGTATTGGAAAATATTTGTAATTTGGCTGTGTTCCTGTTCTATCCCACCGCTGGTTGTGCCCACTTCCCTTCCCACAACTAAGGGAGACATGGAGGATACTTTTTAACCCAAATATTAATTTTTAACGAGAATTAACAATAGTTACTAAGCCGTAACATTCGGAACCGACTGCATAACGTATCCTTCGAAACGCGGAAATGTTCATGGCAATTTGCCCCTAACGGTCATCCATTTAAGTTCCGACCGCGACAGACGTTGTTAAAGTTGACAGATCACGTGCAATCAGCGAACGCATCCAGTTACAACCGCCTTTATAGCTCTTAGATTATAATAGTATTTTACTTTTTATAAAGTTATAGCGAATTATAGCGAATAACTTAGTGGTCAAAATATTTTTAAGATCTTCCTCTGTAGTATCGTTAAAATGTTTTATTTCGACAAAACACAGTCTTGCTTTCTTTTATTACTTGTCTTGCTTGCTTTTATTACTAAATTTGAAAATCTTCTAAGAAATGTTTAAGTTACATAAATAGTTACTACCTAACAATTAAAGAGGTATTTTATTTTTATCCATACTGAATACAGCGGCTTTCCAAAAATCTTATGTTAGAATAAAAGGGGTGGTAAATTGGCAGAAAAATAAATCTTCTAGATAAACGGAAATCTCTAAGAAAAATGTGGCGGCAACATATTTAGATTACCAAAAAAGTAATTAAGCGACTAACCAAAACAAATTAAATGAATGAACATCACTCACTATGAAACCCCTGGGAGAAATGTAGCGGCGATATGTTTCGCGAGTATCCGTAGTAATCCGGGGCATGAGAGATACTATTTGTCGTGCAAGCCGTTCTTTTGACGGGCGCGGCCGGAAGCTGAACTGATCTATCGATTGTAATGTGATTAGTAACAGCGATTGAATATTTATGACATGAACGCAATGATAAGTCATTCTTTGATCAAATTGAGAAGCAGAATGAGCACTGACAGTTCTACTGTTATTTGGATCAATATTCGTATATGAAACGAAGAATTGATTCAACAAGGCCATACTCTAAGGAAAAGGCTCATACATGATGTTCTAAAGCATCTAAAAGAAAGACCAACGCTTACAATGAAAGCCTGTGAGATTTATTCCGGCAATATGTTCCGGAGATATCCTGAACGATCTGGGTGAAGACGCAAATTGTCGGACAAGCTGCGCTCTTGATGGGCGTGTGCCGTCCGAAAAGTGATCTGTCGACGGGGATGTTATCAACACTAGCGATCAAATGACAAATGTGGTCCAAAATGAACAAATGATTTGAATAAGATGGAATTACGAGAGAACGAGATAAAGAAAAAGCAAAATTTTTTAACTAAATAAAAGGCGGCTTCGACGAAACAATATTACTGAAAAATATCCCGAAAGGAACGATCCAGTTATATTATGTTCCACATGTAGCTATTTTGAGAATCAGGCTGGATTACAGCAAGTAATATTTAATTGCGAAATTCACATTTATTATAAAGAAGTGCAGGCGATTGAACCTCTGGACCCACGGAGTGGGAGCTGAACTCTAAAGGACTGAGAAATTACAAGTTGACAATAATTTTACTGACGCTTAGCGACATATCTATATTAAAATTGTAACTATGTTAAGGACTTAAATAAAAAAATAAAATTTCATAGTGTAAAGAAATTAAATTACGCACTAACACGACAAAGAAAAAATAAAAATAAAAAAGTTCTGCCTCTTTTTCACCGACACGAGGGAATTCCGACATGTGTTAATATGAACGGTCCTTAAGTGGTTAATCAATTCGATCACAAATTTGGTTAGCGCGCAGAGGCTTGTATTGCGGAAACATTTCCGTTTGAATTTTCTGGAAATTCGACATGGTCAAACGTTTCACGTTGTAGATACGACAGTTTGTATTCATGAGATACATTTTAAAGCAATCATCGCTATGGTTATGTGAATACAGAATATCTGGAAATTTTCTTGATTTAGCTATTACCTAATTTGTTTTATTTGCAATTTTGCCAGATATATTTGTACACAACTAAATTATATTGTATGGAAAGATTGCTGTAAAAACATTCTAAATATATTACGGAATTAAAAAGATAAGCTGATGAAGCCGGGAAGAAAAAACGAACTTCAAAAGGATTACCATTAAGAATTTTCCGAGAATTTGCTAGTTGTTTGTATCTATACTATTTATATATCACTTACGTTGTTTTTTAACCGAATTTATTGATCCGAATACTGAACAGCACGGTACACTCGAAAGTATTAACCTTATTGCTGACGTTTAGTAAACATAGCATAAACTACTATCAATAAATTCTTAAATATAATTGCCCCGAATTTTTTTTGAAGTTCGACGTTCGTCTGTTTTTAGTTGACGTGTTAATTCTGAGGTAAATTTGGTGCAAAAATTAAAATAGTGGTAGTAGTGCTTAATTTTAACTGGTATAATTTTAAGGCATTGAAAGCATTGAGTGGAAAATGTTTTGTGAAAGTCCTTGATTCCAGCGATCTAGTTCAATCCCGAAGGACTAGTTATTGATGGAAGTTAGCGGTTACTTGGCAGGGTTTCAAATTAGGGTATACGAAATCTAATTTCAAACACGAACTTTGAATGACGTCAAAAACGAAATACGAAGGAACAGTTCTGTTTTTGAATTAGTACAGCTAATGCTAACAAAATATTATAATGTTAAAAATACTGTAAGTTTTAAAAACTGTAGGCACAAGTACCTACTTGTAACAATTTTTCTTGACAAAATTACTTTTAGAAAGAAAGACGCATGGGACCGAAAGTATTTAGTTTAATGAGCGTTCTACATATTCATTGATGTTGTATTCGTACATTTGGTTACTAATTACTGCAGGGTGCATATCTTTCTTTTAGTACGAAATGGAGTACCTACTTATTAGTTCAGTAACGCAATGTGGGTGCAAATAAATTATATCGAGGGGTGAAAGTCTATTTGTTTTAAGCTACGTTTTGTGTGATATTAAGTTCTATATACATAATGTATATTCGGAATCAGAAAACTCGCTTATTCCGAATATATACTCGTAGTATCAAACGTAAACGTGACTGGTGAAACGTGGGAGTATTTTGCATTCCTCTGCTTACCTCTTCGGGGATTACAGGCGTGATGTTACGTTTTTTTATATTATCAAAATATCACATGACGCAGTCGTCAACTTCATATAATCTACCATATCAGATCACATAGCCAACATGTTTTGTCAACTCATACGTTACTTGGCTAAATGTGTCGTCGTACCAGACCTCCACTCCCCATCTATCATTTTTCAGAGGCTGTTGACGGACATCGCCTCCGGATTATCAGCCCTATGATGGATAGCGAAAGTCGTTTGTATGCCCTTTCTTCGTTCGTCTACGGTATTTTAGCGACCTGAAAATATACTAGCCCGTCGGCATCTTGTGACCATCGTATATAAAATAACATTCCACTGTAGGTACTAATACCAACTGTCCAGAAAATATGTTAACGTAGGTATATGGGACTTGTGTAAACATGGTGGAATATAAAAAAATCGTGTTTTATACAGGAAATTTGACTTTATGACGTGGGTTACATAAATGTTTATTTTTTATATTTGGGTAATATTGACAATCGGACATCACAAATATGAGTATATTAAGAGTTTTGACCCAGATAATTTTTAAACTCAGATGTCAACTACCAATATATTTTGAGTGCACGTGTTGGATATACACAGATAGATTTGCATGTAGGTAGTGGATACAAATAGGTTTTCGATATACGTAGATGCCTTGCAGGTGTTATTCATTGATATAAAGCTATAAAATTCGGTTTTGTACAAATAAATCAATTCAACAAAATTGAGACTCGAAAGCGGTATTTATACGAAAAGTTCCTTATCATTTGTTAAGGATCATTAACAGAAATAGCAGCGGAGATTTTCTTGACCTTTCTACGATTGTTATTATATCTATATTGATATGCATATAAGTACTGAAAGATAAATTTAACTTGGTAAGGTCGTGCCATTGTTCTTGCAATAATAGCTTTGACATCTTAACCTGTACTCAGGTAATAACGTTTAATGGATTCATTGATTAAATTTAATGGACAACACATTAAACAAACAGCTTGATGTAATGGCCGTGTAATTAGATGCCGCGTTATTCACGAATTGTATATTAGATGTGTCTTATCGCTCAATTAGGTATCTACAGTATTTATATTTCATTACTGTATTGATAATAACTTACTTGCAGTAGGTATATGATATAATAGTAAATAGAGTGAAGATATTTTTATAGGAGCACGGAGTTTGGATTTGTGCCTTGTATATGGAAAATGGCTCATCCCTATAACATTCCTGGTGAAAGGTGGGAGTGTATTTATCTGTTCAAAATACCGACTCGGTATTAAGTTAAGCTGAACTTATAATTATACTAACTGGCCCGGCGAACTCCGTACCGACTGGACTATTCAAGTTTTTTTCTTTTTTACACTCCCCCATCTCTCCCTCTCCCTCGACAAATCCAACGAATCAAAAACCATGAAAATTGGTCCAGCAGGTCTCGAATTATAAGTGTTGTAACAAACCCAACTTTGTTTTATATATGTAGATTATTATTATTACATTTCTTAGACAACAATGAGTGATTATAATTTAATAAGAACTTTACTGAATATCAATAAAGCTCAAATTGACTCTAAATTTTTTGTAGAAAATGTTTATATGGGAAAAGAAAAGGGCTGTTTTTAGCTTTTCCCCGGCAATTATTCGATTTTTCTCACCTTTTAAACCTTCCCTAGACCTCCACGAACATTTCAAGACCAAGATAAGATAAATCCGTTCAGCCGTTCTCGAGTTTTAGCGAGACTAACGAACAGCAATTAATTTTTATTTATAGATATAGATTATTTATACGCATCGTGTTATCCACTTATTTCGTGATTGAACATTGACATTGCCTTACTGAATGTTTTTTTATGTCAAAAACTTGTTATGGTTATAAATTATTTCAAGTACTATTCTCTATCGACCCATCCGAGTTGTGCAACCTGTCAGTAGTAGTTACGGACGGTGAATACGCTACTATATATTCAATTTATAACATTAATGAGGGAAGACGTGCAGTCCGTCCATACAGGGCTGTTAGATTATATACGAGTACATACACTGCCGGTCGAAAGTTTGAGATCACTAAAAAGAAATTTTCTTATTTGAAAATATTTTGCAAAATATTGGTGATTTAAAATAATCTGCACACCTGCATAGTCCATTATTTATAATGATTGCCTAGCCCTAGAAGCTTATTCTTTTGTATATACGCCGAAGTAAGAGCAACAAACAAGAACGTTTTCAAACTTCAATGTGAGCCGTGGAAGACCTAGCCCAATATAATCGATTGTGAAATTTTTATTACCTCATTGCCGCAGCTGACACTTAAGTATTATTATTTTATATCTACTTACAAAGAAATTGTTCTAGATTCTTAAAAATAAATAATATTTATTTTAACCTGATATTTTCATGGTTATCTACGAATATTCGCAGTTAGTCCGGTTTTGTGTTTCCTACAGTTAAGACGTCTCTAAAATGCGAAAAGTTTGCGAATTTAGTATTGTAACGCGATCGGCCATCGTCGTTCTCCATAATGAAGGCAATCTGAGCGTGAGATTGGATCTCGACTGCAGTCATCGACGACTGGACGGGACCGCTGCGGGACCGCTGCGGGACACCGCCAGCTACGACTTCTAGTGAAGGCAAATGTCTTGTAGTAACCAGCAAGCTAAATAGACGGCTAACAGTCCCAGAAATTTGTGCTGAACTTAACAAATCTCGAGAAAAACCTGTGTCAGTGTCACCTACAGCGAAAAAACAATTGCAAGACGCCAAGTTGTTTAGTCGCGACGCTGTTCAAAATCTCTTCTAAAACCGCAGAATAAGAAAAAGCGAATGCAATGGTCCCTAGCCCATCGAGACTGGATCGAAGAAGTGTGAAAAAAGTGCTTTGGAGTGACGAATCTAAATTTAAATTATTCGGTTCAAGAAGAATTTTCGTTGAATTTTTCGCCGAAGAAAAGATGATGCCTCAATGAATAGGGCCGAGTGTCGAGCGCGGGCCGCGCTGTTACGGTCCCGGTCGTTTCGCAGGCTATGGGACTGGGAATTTGGTCCAACTTACACGAATTATGAAAAAGGAGAAATATAAAGAAATTTTGGAGAAAAATGCTATTTCCTCTGAGTTAAAGTTAATCGACCAAGGATTTATTTTCCAATGATTCCAATTTTCTAATGATCTAAAGCATAGTTCAAAATTATGTATTATTTAGACAACAGTTAGAAAAAGTGTTGTAAAATATCACATGGCCACCCCAAAGCCCTAATCTAAACCCTGTAGAGCTTTTGTCAAAAAAGCTCGACTGAAACGTTCCGAAACAATGTCCATCTTCAGAGTAGGGTATTCGGAATGCATTAGACTATTTCAAGACTTCATGTAATTTTTATTTCTAAATCTTGTGTGTAACATGAATATAAAAACCTGCTTTTCATAAAGTTTTAAATATGTTTTCATTACTTTCTTCTTTTTTCATAGTGGGCTCAAACTTTCGACGGGCAGTGTATACGTTTCATATGAATAGCTAATTAAAATAGCAAACGAACGTCACTCACCCCCTCCTGCACCTGCTTCTTGATCCGCTTCTCCTGCTTGTTCTTTCCGGGGCCCTTTCCGTGGAACTTGTGCGAGAGGTAGCGGAAGGCCTCCTTGGGGCACAGCGCGCGGCCGTCGTCGTCCACGTACTCCAGCTTGATGTTGGGGCGGAAGTGGCTCTTCTCGCGGAAGTCCGTGAGCGGGCCGGCGTGCGCGTGGCGCTCGCGGCGGCCGGGCCGCTCGTCGTCGGCCAGCGTCTTGTCCTCGATGGAGTACACGGCGGCGGGCAGCGCGGGCGCGCGCGCGGGCGGCGCGGGCGCGGCGCCGGCGCGCTCCAGGTAGCCCTTGCTGAGCG
>DWFO01005176.1:0-10740 GCA_018246595.1 Mimoniades nurscia nurscia
GAGCATTGTCAAAGCACGGACCAGTGGCGATTCCCTCGCCATCACCAATTTACAATCTGGTATCGCAAACAAACAATTAACAAACTTAATTTCCCTTTGTTTGTCAGGATGATAAGTTGATATTCTCTTGTGCTATAAAAGTATTACAAGGGAACTCATATTTTCTTCATACTTCCGAACTATGCCCAATAATGCGAGTGTTGTCTTGTGCCCGGTGTATGGCAATAGGCTTAATGTCTATTCTGTTCGATTTTAAACAGAACTGGTGAAACTACACTCTGTCTACTGCTTCGGGAACATACACACGCGATGTTATGTTACTATTTTATATAAAGAATACTCTTTACCACACATTAATACATTAGCTCATGATAAGCCAGCACTCAGTTACGTCAACACGGAACACTTAACTGCGCCGTCTAAATAGCTTAAACCGTCTCACGGCGGTTAACGTGCTACTTTGTTAAGTAATACTTTATTGCTTGACGAAGACAAGAATGAGCTTATACTGGATCTCTCGAAATGTCGAAGCGAAGAATGGAATACGTCCGACGCGAGCATGAATAAGCCAAACATTTCTTAGATGTCAGCTATCTCCTTTACTCTTTAATGAGTCATAAAATGACTAATAGCATGAAGCATTATTTTGCGCAAATTATATGTATTATTCCTTTAAAATTTACATATTGTCTGCCTCGTCTAACGCGTTGGTTTCAAACGTGATTGCGGATTGAGATGTCCCGCGTTCAAACCCCGATTTGGGCATTACTAGATTCGTTAATTTAGATTTTCTAGTAATAGGTAGTAGTCTGGATATGTGTCCGTGAAACGTAGGCGTATACTACACACCTCTTCCTTCCTCTACGGGGATTACAGGCGTGACGTTACAATTTATTCGGTAAAAAAAAACTACTTACCTTTATATGGCACTGGCGATAGATATCTCATTCGATTGTACAACTGAAATATGAAGGGTTACATTATATAAGTCGTAAATACTTAGAACACGTTGGTCCCGGCTCGAGTAATTGTATAATCCTCCTACCTATAAGGTATAATCTGCACTCGGCCAGCCCGCGCCGGACGTCGGGCAGGATTACTCTTCTCACCGCGAGCCGCCTATTTCACGCGCTGTGACAAATTATTTTAATGTGACGAATTAAAATAATTTGTCACATTAAAATAATTTTAATGGCATTTTAGGCACGTTAACTTGTACACATATATTATTTATTTCTAGCGTATGTTGTAGACGAAATTAATTCCCGTAACACCGTGGCGCTGCAGGAAATTAATTAACAAAATGTCAAATTTTTGCTTTATATTAAAACTATTAAATCGTATTTGACCTTTACTTTTGCAACACGTAATATCAATTAATAATAGTAACGATCTCTCGGCACAGCTTATCCACCTGGATCCCACAATATCTGGCTGCTCAAATAAGATAGAGATAATTGATTAATAGAGCAATCATAGCTTATCCCTATATTTTTACAAGTTCACCTTCGTTATTGAGATTAAATATCACTTGGTCGGGTACTAAAAGAAATCTTGGTATGAAAGTACACCTGTGACCTCTTCACATTTCCCTCTTTAAAGCCTGTAAAGTCTGGCAAATGGTACTTAACTAGCATGATAAACTACGACCTCAACCCTTGTTCTGAATGGAGGCCCGCGTCCAACAGTAGAACGATAGGCGAGTTAATTATATAATAGTCCGTACAGTGAACTTCGTAAGTGACTCTGGCTGATCAAATTTCACCACTTGACTCTTTTCGATGAAATCAATTATGCAGATAGTTTGAAGAACTAGAGGCTATTTTTATTTTTTACCTTTTATATACATATGTATTGAAAAATACATATATTTTTATACCTAATTATAAAAGCAGTATACCATTTATACTATAACTTACTTATGTCACACTTCATGCTTTCAATTAAAGCTTGCGAGTCTTACTCGTATAAGCAAGCAAAAAATAAATAATTTGGGTTTTTGAGCGTTCTAGAAATAATTATCATTACTTATTGATCACCCCTCGGATGAACGTATAAATACCCCACGTTAGTAACTCTAATAAACTTAATAAACGACGGAACTGAAAACTGGCTGTCAAAGCCCATTTCGACTAAACTTTGAAAATATAAAAAAAAAACCCAACGTAATTTAAAACGAGTAGGTGAATGTCGAAATATTCAAATTCAAAATATATGTAGGCACAATTCAAGTCATGAATACTTAAGCAGATCCCACGGAGTTGTGCGAAAATTGTGTAATCCTTGTACCTCCGAGGCATAGTTTCTGACGACTGTCCCTTTCAGGTGGAATTCCAGCCGGATTACAGCGCTCACCCCGGGCGACCCTCGCTCAGCCAAATTATTTCAGTTTGTGAAATTAATGTGCGCGACATTTTTGAATCGCACATGAAAACTTTCACGAATCCCAGCGCCATTTGTCGCTTAAAGAGAACATGTGACCTCGTAAAAAAATAATCTCGCTTATTATTTTGGTAAAACAAACAGACAATATTCATTTAAAATATATAGAAATATTAGAAATGACATTAAAATATCATTTAAGAAGGTCATTAGAAATAAGATTAACGCAATAATTGAGGTAACCCTTATTTTCTACTATACCTACACTTTAGCGCATGGTATATAGCATATTTTTGTACACAGCACATACAATTCAAGTGCATAGTAAATATCTATGAACTATGATACAATACCTTTTGTAACCGACAACTTGTATTCGCTTTACGTGTTCCTATCTTAACTGTATCAAGCGGTGCTCCTTGAACGAGCCAATATCCAAAACAATGGAGCTCTGTCTGCTCCGATATCGTACCGGTCCACACTGGGTGATAAATCGACCGATTTTAGATATCCATTTAATACCGGCTTTTGTAGGTATACCCCAGCGCAAACTGTTTTAACAGAGTCTTATTACATCTGATCAATAAATAATTTATCGTTTGCATTAACAGTCTTATTACATCTGATAAATAAATAATTTATCATTTGCATTGTTGGCATCAAGCAAGGATTACCTACTACACATTGCTTATATTGGTTTGACGATACATTTACATATATAAGAATCTCATGTCAATATACATAGCGTACACACCTATTTACATAAGAAAAACAAATTTATTTTAAATAAATTTCCATATAAATCTATGTTATTTACTCTATGATTACAATAGGAATCTAGCACCTCTAAATAAAATTATGAAAAATTGCCTTTATTTATTGTACACTCATTGTACTATTTGTTATTTTCTGGAAAGATGAATACATACATTTCAAAACACCACCAAGCCACAAACTTAATGTTTCAAAGTACTATTTAAGAATGGCGTACACAAACCTATAAACCACTACATGTTACTGCGTACTACATAAGACAAGTAGAGAAGCCATGAACATTGACTTCCGTTGGAAATTTCCGCTGCAAGGACGAGGAAGTAAGCTCATTATAGAAAACCGGACACACGCCGCCTACTCAAGCTTCTCAAGAAATACACGCGAATTAATTAATTTCCGCTCATATTTATTTATTCATTCATTTGGTAATCCAAAAACGTTACAAAATTGAACAACATTAATATACTATTAGGCTTCATAAAGTGTCTAACTCGTTTATAGGTTTTTTTCGTTTGTATACGCTTTTATAACAAACTACAAAACGACATGGTAAGTTTGTCAGTTTGTAAATTCAAGAAATTCGTTATATTAAGCTTTGATTATGTCAAAAAGCCTATTACTCAATTGCAGAATACATGCAAGATTGCAGAATACATACATTTGGAAATGAGTTGCTAAAGCTACAATTTATTATTTATGTTTTAACATAAGTGCTTATTTTAAAAAGATATAGTAGCATACCTATGGAGTTTCTTTCTCCGCTTCTTCTCCATAGCGAGGCATTTTCCGAAGCGGTGGTAGTTTCATTTAGACTAGCAAAAAGTGTTGTAATGAACCAATTTAGAATAAATGATATTTGAATTTTGAATTTATGTCATTAAATAATAAGAATAAGGACCATTTACACGGTTTACACTAATACTGACACTAATATTGGAGCGAATTTCAACTTGCGACCATTTCAAATTTAGAATTTTCATTTAATGAACGGAAAAGTTGCAACAATTAAATATAAAAACCGTCCGTATTTACGAAAGACATTGTTAAAAATATGAAATAACTGCTACGAGTATTATCAATCGGTAACTAAACTCTATTTCTAGAGGTTGGCTTCATCGTTAGCTTTATGTTGGTTTTTATGGGCGAAAATTTTCACTAACGTGTTTCTGTTCCAGAAGCCACCACAAGCAATTCAGACCCGGCTTTATCGTTTGATAGCAACGGTTAAGCCAACCCCTAATTGATCTACAGCGCTAAGACTCCCGACAGGCACAAAGACAGACAGATATCTCCTCGAATCTCCACTGCAGTATGCACTGGTGAAGTGTAGAAGGCTTTGGCCCGCACGAACAATTGTGGAGACACTTGATCCCAGAAGTGAAACACCGATTGTTTGAATAAATTATATATATACATATATACATATTTCAGGTATATTTACAGATACATTGACTGTTTCTTCTATTATTTTTACTTAGATCTATAGAGACGAAATAATTATAAAATTAACCTATGACTATATTAAATACCATGTCGGGGAGAGGGGGGGAGAATACAAGTGAAAAGCTTCGTGTGCTCTCGACTTTACATACAATTCATGCTTTTGTCATTCTCCATATGAAGTTGCCTCCTCATGAGGCGACGCCCGTCATCCCCGAAGAGGTAGGCAGAGGAATGAAGAATACTCCCACTTTTAACCAGTTACGTTTACGTCGCACTATAGAATAGGTGATGAGCCCATTGCCACACACCGGGCACATATTCAGAAACCGAACCACTACTAGAAAATCTAAATTAGAAAATTTAGCAGTGCCCGATCCGGGAATCGAATCCAGGACCTCCCGTTCGGCAGTCACACTTGCAACCAACACGTCCAACGAGGCAGTCAATAGGCTGATGACATTAAATACCAGCTGGATTGCAGCAATGTCATTCGAAACACCAGAACGTTATTAAAATATCCATTAACAACGTTCGCTCTTGCATTAACAGCACGTAGGTGGCCATATTTTCAGGACGATGTTTTAAATACGTCATGGAAAAGGTAACACGTAAATGTAATTCAATTTTGTTCATAAATTTCATAATTGAAAAGCTCATGCCGTTCCCCGAGCGCAAAGCCGCCATTTTTACATGAAAATTATGTACTTTATTGCCAAAACTGTGCGCGCCTCAGCGGTGTGAATTAGAGACAATATTGAAAATAATATTTCATTGCTGTGACAGAATTTGTTATTTATTCATAGGAGTGTCAGATGTCAGCAGATGTTGGGATTTTGTGTAGGTGCGGGTGATCTGTTTGTCATTTTGAATAGAATCGAAATTCGGACACGCAGATTGTTTTTGTTGATCTTATTGACTAAACTAGAATGCCTATTAGGTTCGTGTTTAAAAGTAGTAATAGGAATGGTGGCCGTTTGTGTAAATTATACCATTAGCGGTATTAATTAATTTACACTCCAACATACCTCAGTATCATAAATCGAAAATGTTCAAGCAATGTGTGTTACCAGTGTTAACATACGGTGCCGAGACGTGGACCTTTAATGTGAGCCTCATAAACATTTCAAAGTCGCTTACCGCTCGCATGGAGAGAGCTATGCTCGGTATTTCATAGCGCCACAGAATGCGAAACGATGAAATCCGTAGAAGAACTGACGTCACTGACATAGCTCTCAAAATTACCAAGTTGAGGTGGCAATGGTCAGGCCACATCGCTCGAACACCCGATAACTGCTGGGAAAGAGAGGTCATCGAGTGGCTGCCACGTGTCGGTAAAAGGAGCGTAGGTCGCCCTCCTACCAGATGTTCTGACGACCTGAACTGGGGTCCCAGGACCCAGGACTGAGGCGTGGCGCCAATAAGGGTCAGTCTATGTCCAGCAGTGGACCTGAAGCAACTGATGATGAGGATGATGATGAGGATGATGACGATGATGATGATGATGATAAAAAAACAGTTTAAAATTCTGCGGTCAACTTTACCGACTTACCCATCGTAACCCTTCAAATTATCAGATATGTTTCATCCCCATCCATCTTTAAAAATGAAAATCCTCCTGCCCCTGCCTGCTAATTGAATAATCCATCGAACAGTTGAGATTAAAAAACATATCTACTACGTACAAAAGTTTTAAAAGACATTTTTTTTTCATGCACCTTGTACCATTTTCACATCAATTTTGTGAAACAACGTCGAGGACGTAACAATTAAGATGTTCCGTTGTGTATAAATTAATTTAACCTTGCTTGGGGTTTTATACGCTAAGGTAATTCTACAAGTATCTACTTAGACTCGCCGTACAACTACACTTCATACATAGGTGGCACAAGGTGAGCCATTTGTTCTTAGGGCTGTCAATTCATAGAAAACATATCATGTGGACATTTTTCTGTTTATATACTTTATTACAATGTAGTTTATAGTTGTAGTTACCAAGTTACCTACCAAGTTTATAAAATGCTAATGTACACCCCTCGACGCAGGTGTCGGACGAAGCGAAGGCCTGCCTTTGTTTACGAAATGGACTAGATACTTCCTGAAGTCTCCGAAACCAGCATGCATGTATAAAGACAGTGACGAATGTAGAAAGAGCGGCAAGTTTGTAAGAATAAAGATAATTATTGGTACTCGGCGGCCTCTGCTAACCCGGCAAGGGAACTGGTGTGAACAAAAGTATATGTATGAAATTATGTAATAGTCTTATGTTCAAACATAAGCGAACATTATTTATTAACAAAATGAACTTCATATAACATCACGCCTGTATTTCGTCGATGCAGTACACAATGAAGTGTAGAAGTCCCGCGTTTAACGAGTTGGGTTATACGTCAGATTTAATTAAGAGTGAAGTAAACGTTGCACATAATATTGATTTAATGAGATTTAGCCTTTCACATATTTTGATAAAACCACCCGGCCATAAATAAATCCATTTTCATTGATATACTGACAGTTTAGGAAACTGTACTACCTTCCAATTGAAACTAGCGAGCGTATTTTTGTATATTTATATTTTCATATAAAATAATAATATGAGCAACAAATAACACAGCCCTAGAGATGCCATGAGCACTTTGATCAAACTGTGGAAGCGGACTTTCGCCACGTCGTTGCTGAAGCTTTGCTACCCTCAGTTCGTATTATTATATCCGTCGACCTCTAATATCAACTAGCTACGCGCATTTATTCTCTCTACGAATTACAAAGACTGACGTGCTACGACATTACTTTGTCGTAGCACGTTTATATGACACTACATTTAGTCGTAGCATGTTCATATAATGATGTTACGTTGTCGTAACATGTTACAATATTATATACATATGTATTTGTTTAACACACTCATATAACAGTACGTTTTATCGTAACACATTCATATAACACAATATCGTTCGTGTAACACTACTCGTATGTATGTTACTTTGTCGTAACACATTGGTATCTTAATACATAATGTAATTCCTTACATTGTCACATTCTTTCCGAGTCGACAATAAAACTTTATTATTGTATACTAAAAATTACTGTATAACTCGGTATAAATCTGTTAGTATGCGTGTGTGAATGCAAACAGCATACCTTGTACTCTGGATAACGGTTGACACTAAAAGCGCTACTGTCACTTAGAGTAGATATCCATCTTCATTTGATGTATTCAGTTTGGCAGCGTTTTTTCTAGAATTTTCTTAATATCTATCCTACTGATATGTAGACACTGGCACATAAAAAGTACAGATTAAAAATACAGTCTTTTTCGGGTTCCTGTTTCGATTATCCTCATAATAAGGTTACGAAAACGTTGACAACGTATATGTATATGGTTTTCATATTAGAAGCCAACCCGGGAATCGAACTCGAGACCTCTCGATCAGTAGCCACGATTGCAACTACACGACTAAACTTAACAGTCAATTTTGTAACCTTATGGTTGTAATATACGACTTTAACTGAGTAAGAATATATACTTATAGTTTGTAAGCATATAACATGTAGTCTCCACGTTACTGTCGTAAAATTGAGCTTCAACTCATTGGCGTTTTCCAGGCAATTGCCTCGCTCAATGCGACAATTTGCCACTCAAAAGACTTCAATATTAAGCTACAAAATAGAACAATAAAAAAAACGTTAACTTTGATAGAACATTTCTTTTTAAGAGCCACATTTTCAAAACTCTTTTCACAATAAAAAACAGTAAACAAATAGACTATAGTGCTTGATCCAAAGATTTCTTCACGTTTATTTCAGCCAAATTGTTGACAATTGGTTCTTATCGAATTATTAACACAATATTATCACTTCAAAATATCTTGATAACATTGCCGTGTAGAAACTTCGATTCTAAATTGTCACTTATTATGTAAAAGTTATTTTGCAATAATTCGCAATATACAAACGATAATGTGACATCCCTTCACATCATATGCAAAACAAAATATTATGAGCATGCAGACAACATATGCTCGTGCAAACAACACACGCGCATGCATACAGTATATGCGCATGCCAACATCGTAGGCGCATAGAAGCAATATGTAAACTAATCCCCACCACACGAATTACTATAAACACAAACGTATTTTGACCCAAAACGGAGCGTCAAAATCTTAATTTTAACTCTATATAGATGTCCAAAGGTAACAATAATTGTGTATTTAATTTGTCTACTTAGCACTTAAATCATCACGCCTCGTAAAACATTCTGACTTGATATTTTGACTCGAGATTTTTACGTGCTTCTTTTGAATTACATCATACTCACAACTCCATTTCATTAACATTCAGTAACCTTGTTTTAAATTGTAAATATTTATTTCAATTTTTATATAAAAAGAGTTTATGCTTGTAATTTGTCTGTTATAATAATGAAATTATATATTATTATTATAATGACTATTATGATTATTATAATAATGACTGCCTATTATAATAATGTCGAGTCTGTTGCAAGACACCAATGTGTGTGTGTTGACTGCCGATCACCATACACCGGGCACAATTTCAGATTCCAAGCCACTACTATCACTTACATAATTTGTCTACTTAGTACTTAAGTTACTTAAGCCGTTACCACTTGTAAAATGTTTTGTTTCGAAATTTTGACATGAGAATTTAACGTCCTCCTTTGAATCACGAACCGAGGGTTTCAAGTACGGCAAAGTACGTACGTGTTAAAACCCGGAATGAAAAGGCCACAAAGCAACCCGACGAGATCTCATTACTCGGGTCGCTTGTTCAGATGTATTGAATTGAGCGACGACATTTAAAAAAGCTTATCGGAGTCCGGGCGAATGAGAGAAATAAACAAACATCGAGCCAAATACGTGCAGCACGGGCAATTGTACTACGTCGACTTTTAATATAACCCGCTATACGTATAATCTAAACAAACAAACAAACAGAAAACGTTTATACATCTCTACTTCACAAACGAGATGTCAAACTCAGCTCAAAACTCAGCCTTAAACTCGGTCTCAAAAACACTTTCACACTAAGTCCCAAACTTACTAAAACTTATTTCAATTTCTTCTGGAACTTATTCTGAAATATTAGTTCATTATTTTATTCATGTAATAAATCAAATGTATTAATTTTCTATAGGTATACAATTAGACTCACCAACATTCGGACAATACAATTCCGTCGTATTGTAAGTTCTATTTGTACAAAAGCAATTTAATTTCCTATTCCCATTTGTTTGTTCAGCGACGCGGTCGAGAAATAAATAATAGGTCTTAAGGAAACCTTTCAAACATGGTGTAGATTTAATTTCCTAACAAAATCTTTAGTAAAGGTACAGAACTTTAATTACTGCTGCTTCGTTGTTCGAGTGGCAGCATACGCGACTAATCGGCAGGTCCTAGGTTCCGGGTGAGAGTGTACCACACGTCTCTGCCTATCTCTTTGAAATTAGTGGCGTCATGTTGACTTTAGATATAATCGTTGGAGAATTTCTATATTTCGTGACAATCAAACATGATGTCTCTTATTTAAAATAACAGAATAAAAAAATCTCTTTTTAAATGAATGTATCAAAAACAAAATATCCGTAGTAAATTTTTCCTAAATATATTTCAGCGTAAAACGAATCATCTATGTTGGTCTTGGCAAGTCTCTCGTAGTCTAATCTACTTTAATCAAGCCGTCATTCAGCGTCACACCCAGTGCTGGCCGAAAACGTATATGTGTACACTGCATAACAAATTTTGTACATTATGATGTAAGTAAATTTGCATACGCAAATAGGTTTACCTAAAATACAGCAATAATGTTGTTGTACAGCAATAATAATGTTGATAGACGAATACATAAAAACAAAACTTTAAAACATTTAAATTCATTCTTCAGATATGATAGAAAAAGCACGCCTGATCATTTTTATCTTCTATACATTCTAGTAATGCTGCCCGTGTGATCTCCAGTTTATGATTAAAATCCCCCAGAATTTAACAAGTTATTCATATCCTGTATTAAAGTCTTACCACTCTCGACATCCATGGAGCCGTCCACTAAATCATCCACATAAAAGGCCTCATTCAATATGCGTGTTTCTTCTGGATGCTTGTCCTTTTCGTCAGCTGCTAA
>DWFO01005177.1:0-10739 GCA_018246595.1 Mimoniades nurscia nurscia
TTCACCAGTTACGTTTAAGTCCCACTATGGAATAGGTGGTGATATGAGGCGATCCCACTTAATTATAAGAGTTAGCGGTAGCAAAGGATCTATGCATGAACACGAGAACTAGAAAAAACACTTGTTTTGTAACACCAGTGACTACTTAGCATCTGTCAGTCAGTATGGTCATTTGATTTTGTATAAAATAATAAAAGATTAAAGCTGATACCACCATATATATACATATATATGTGAAAGAAGTGTTTTCATCCTATTTTTCGGCTTATTGTTTTAATACGGCCAGTTTCAATAGAAATATGTCACAAATTCTTTTATACATTAAATAAATATATAATAATTACGAAATAAAAATGCTAACTCAGTTACATAAAAAGTAAAGTACCTATGTATACATGTAGTTAAATTTAAAGAGTTTTACTTTGTTGGTTGGGTGGCAGCGAACGAGACTGCCGATCGAGAGATCCTGCGTTCGAATCCCGGGCTAGGTGCAATTGGATTTTTCTAACGAGAAATTCTAGTTCAAATTTGTAGTCGAGACTGGATTTGTAGCCGACCCTGGATTTGTTCCCGGTGTATGGCCTCACCACCTGTTTAAACGTAACTAGTAAATAGTTGGGAGTGTCCCTTCCCCCCTCCTTTCCCTTCAGAGAATACAGGCGTGACATTACATCGT
This sequence comes from Mimoniades nurscia nurscia, assembly GCA_018246595.1. Taxonomy (NCBI): domain Eukaryota; kingdom Metazoa; phylum Arthropoda; class Insecta; order Lepidoptera; family Hesperiidae; genus Mimoniades; species Mimoniades nurscia. Next base: position 677 of record DWFO01005177.1, read on the forward strand.
ACTTTGTACTGAATTCAAGTAATTGCCATATTGTTTAGGCCGAAGCGGGCACGAGCCACAACACAGAAACGCGGCGAACGCACGAGAAAGAGCTAGAATGAGAGTCCTTTCCAAAGCCTTTTGCAGGTAATTGACACAATTTATAACTTTAAATAAATTGTCATTATTATTTATTTATATTTCTATGTTGTCTATGTTTCCATGTTGTTCTATGATGTCGCCGTTCACTAGGCCGTAGGCCTCTCCATTAGCATGCCACTGAAGATGATCTTCAGCTCTTCGTGTCGAATCAGTACCGGCTACTTTACCTATGCCATCTAACCTTTGACGTTGCAAAGTTATCTGCGTTTGTTCTTTAATTTTAATTATCTCTAAGCTGCAAGATTCATCGTTACGAGTAATATTTATACTTAAAACGCACATTTCTTACATGGTGCGCGACAAGATTTAAACAGGGCCCATGAGATAGGAGGCTGGATTCTAAGCTACTAGCCTATAACTGCTTCTAGCTAATTATAACACATAATTATAATACACATTAAAATATTAGTATTTTAATGTGTATTTTAGGTTCATTTGTGTATTGGGTACGATATCTATTAAAAATCATATTATTTCACAAATGTAGATTTAAAATTAATGAACGAGGATACGTAGAGTGGAAATTTCATACTTTTACTCTTAATTCCTTCTAATACTTAAGCTTTCAACTGTTAACAGGCTAAAAACGACTCTACCGTGGGTGCCGGCGGACACCAAGTTGTCGAAGCTCGACACTCTGCGCCTCGCCGCGTCGTACATCGCTCACTTGCGCGCGTTGCTGCACGAGCCGCGCTCCGCTCACACGCCGCCACATCCGCTCAGTCTTGTGAGTATAGCAATAGGAACGATCCCCACGCTGGGCTTGGGATTTGGGAATCGCAGTGCTCGGCATTTCGCACCGCCTACACTGTTTCCCGTCAGCAGTCAGGGTGTTTAATTGTTCCTGGGCAGGATGCACTACAATATAGTTGACAATATGATTGATATTGTGTCTTTACCATGTCACAGCTTTTACATTCATAATGTCAGCAGCAATATTTGTAATAAACTGATCGTTGTAGTTGTGCGATTACTTCATTACAAATAATTATATTTCTATTTCGGCAATTTTTTTATATTTATTATGATAGACCACCGTTTGACCGCGATCGCGCTTTACGGAATGCACGGATCCATCTTAAGATTGAATCGCGCATGCTTAGAAAAAGCGTATTCCCCCCTGCATTGAATAAAAAATTATCAGTTATTATAACCAACATTTAAATTATAACAAATACATATTAAATATTCCCCGTTTTTACTACCTTACTCGATTAATTATACAAAACAGTGCTTAGAATTTTATAAACAAAACAATACACAAGCACAACACATCCAAAACACATTAATTAACCACTAATCGGTGCGCTGACGGCGAGCGAAGACTATACGAATTGAAAAAACCCCCGCTCCCGCCCATCTGCCGCGCCTACGGCACAATTGTTCACAATATATCCCCTGTCACACTTGTCATCTGGTAATTCTTAAGCACGAGCGCGCTTGCCATGAATCAGGGCGACATTTGCCACGCGAACCGCTCGCTGACAGCCAGGATTAAAAGCCGTTCTCCGAAGGTCTGATTTTTGATTGATAGCGGGATTACGGCAAAATTGTTATACCTTCTTAAACATAAGAAATAGAAAATTAATGTTTATTAATGTCGTCTTATAATGTATGATTTAATATGCCTACATAGATCTTAAACTTAGGTCTGAAACATTGAGAAGGTGATATCAATAGCGAAATTATGACTCTTATTTTCGCGCGTAAACAATTCTTACCTATTACGGTTAACTTTATACCTACGACTATGGCTAAAAACTGACAATATTCGCAAAACGCTTATAACTACAAAATTACTTCCTTTGTATTTTGTATAATTTATTCTATATTAATAATTATATTTCACAATTACGCTAATTATGCATAATTATCTGTAATAAATTATACTTTCATTTCTTTATATTGTGTCAAACGTACTAAAGCTACTTTCGAAAATACAATGAGATACAGATAATAATTACAAATTTTTTCTGCTGTCATTCCATTGTTTACAGAAAGAATTTTTTTTTATCAGTATGTGGGTGGCAATATCGTTAAAAGAAAAAATATGTAAATGATACTTAGGACTAGAGTGAGGCCTTAAAAAATAAACTAATGTCGGTCCAACGGGTATGAAGCAAAGATAGACACAAAAAGGTTAGAACAATAAACATGAGTTTTAACCCGTGCGCGCGCGCTGACCAAAAGTTTGCAGCTGTTACAAGTATAAATAAAATTTATCTCCGGACGTTAAAGATGTTCCTTTTTATTGTTTTCCTCCTTTGTTTTACACGATCTCGGATTATGAGTACGACGAAATTTCGAGCGAGAACAGGTTGTGATTTTATTTGGCCGATGCTCTTGGCAGAGAAGTCGTGGTCAGGTATGTCGATTGAATGCGTGCAGCACTACAGCTCTCCCTGTGTTTGGAACCAAATGCTTGGCGAGCGTTTTCTTTAATAACCGCGTGGGTCTTCCCTGCACCACCAGGCCTTCCATGGAGACCTCCCGGCGCGTTTTATGGAAAAGTAGCAAAGGAATCTGTAAGCTATGGTAGAAAGTGGGTCTTTATGCTGAACTCTTTAAGAATTGAATATTGAATTGACATGTACTCGTAGGTGTGAAAAAGAAAGAATTAAGGTGTATGTAGGTGTAATTTTGGGCCCATGATATATGCAATATTCGATTCCAGCACAACATTTCCAGTGGATCAGTTCCCCGTTTTTCTCTCTCTCTTTTATGGTCTACGATTCCATCCCATATAAAATATCGGAAATACCATTACGAGTGTAGTTTAGGTGGTTATTTTCTTTTATTGGTTATTTTCTTTGGTAATTTTTATATTAATTATTTTCTTAGGTTGTTCTTTATAATTTATTGAAATATTTGACTTAACACTTTTTCGTTATATATTTTATTTTTAACTTATTGAGAGTCTTATATTTTACGACTCGTGCTTAATTAGATTTTCAATGACTGCACGAATAAATATTTAATAGTCTGACGGTAAATATTTCAATGTTTGTTGATCGACATGTGTTTTGCGTACCTATGTCAAGATGTAAAAACTAGGGTCAAGGGAAGAATGACACATATATTCACAGTTACGGGATGCACATCGCGACCAACTCTTTGGGAGGTCGTTAGACAAACAATAACCATGCGAAAAAATATTTTACGATGCGTTAGGATCACGATCAGACATCGTGCTATGGATACATGTATTATGATCATTACTATGCGCGGTAAATTTGTCAGTTTGTAAATTCAAGACATTCGTTAAGTTTCGCTTATGTTAAAAACCCTAACACTCAATTGCAGATTACATGCAAGACGTATACGTTTGGAAATGACTTGCTATAGTTCTAAGGCTTAAAATTATAATTTGTATTTTAACATTTGTACTTATTTTAAAAGATACTTAAGCACGCCTATGGTATTTCTTTAGCCGCTTCTTCTCCATAGCGAGGTATTTTCCGAAGCGGTGGTAGTTTCATTTTGACGTGCAAGGACTGTTCTATTGAACCAGTTTTGAATAAATGACATTTGAATTTATGTATTCCATGATCACGCCAAGTTTTTTACGGGACAGGCAGAGTACACCACATACTAAGATCTGTTTCTTCCACATTCAACTCTCTTGATTTGAATATGCTAAATTTGTACCTAAGTAGGTTTAAATATTTCCTTCCCAAATAAGTTCTAGTGGCAAAGTGATTATAGACGTTGATTATTCAGTTAGTAAATTATGCAACTTCAATAAAAAAAAGGCCTTGTTACGAGGATTAGATACGGCTTCATTATACTGGTTGTTTTTATCGGCGTTAATTTTTATACAATACTTTACAACATATATGTACATATTTTTGTCGACTCATTCGTTTAAAAAGAAAAAGAATACCAAGTTATTTCTACATATATTGAACTTTATTCGTTGACAGTTTTATTCGTAAGCATAACGCTCGATGGAGCGAGAGCGTTTAAAACTATTAGGTATTATTCCGTCATGACATCAGATCCCTTTCGGGGTACTAGAATGCACCTGGTGCCGCGAAATGAAGCTAACAGCACAAATCTAGCATCATCATCAGCCTTTGGAGGTCCACTGCCGAACAGAGGCCTCGCCTAATCGGCGCCACTCCCCCTTAGTTTACCGGATGTAGCAGTACGCCGCCGTCGTCTCCAGCTCGTCATAACAACTTGTACGCTCCTTTTACTGAGACGCGCTACCACTCGCCAAAACTAGCGTACTTAAATGAAATAATAAAAAAAACCTAAATCATATACCTCAATTTACAGTAAAGTATTTAATTAATACGTATGAAAATATTAAAATATTAAATAATTACGTTTTTTTTTTTTATAGTTAATTAATGTTTTTTGCATTTTTTGTTTTAATATGTTTTGTGTCATAGAACAAAGCGAAATGGTAATGACAATTTTCTTTTCAGGCATGGCCGTTCGCGTTTCAACATGGCGGCACACTCAGCTGCGCCATATCGCAGAGATGGAACATCAACGCGCAACACACAGACTCGCCGACGTTGCATCGAAACATGCCAATGCCGAGGGAAAACATCCAGAACGGCACGAATTGCAATGAGAATTACGGCCAGGATTATTCGGAAAACGATTACGAGGAGCGGTCGTACGAGGACATGATGTGCAGCGACGCGCCGTGCGCGCAGATGCAGTACTGCAACTACAATTACAAGGAGAATTACTACGAAATGCGAAATTCATATACGTCGGATGGACTAATAAATAATGTATGACTGACGTTTAGTATCATTTATAACAGTTTTACGGCTTATGTTCTAGGGTAATTTCATTATCACTTTTAAGGCAGATTCATAATTACTCATAGATTTACAGGTTATGATTATTATCGGATTTGTTTGTTGACTGCCACGTTGGTCGTGATTGCAAGCGTGACTGCTGATCGGACACGTCTCGGATTCGACGGCCGGGTCTTGTGGGTTTGTACTAAACCCCTCCGGCGGGACTTGCGTGGTGTTACGTTATTAATTACACTATTCTGATTGCTTCAATATGAGGCAAAGGAAACTTTGATTTCATAGTAATTATGAATTGCACTGCGTATGTTATATAGTTTGATAATTTCATCTTTTCTCCACCTCTATGATAAACTTACATGTTTAAATATACTTTTTATTTCTATTTCTAAAATACTCAAGAGTTGCATATACTCATAGGCGACAGTGACAACTCACCATCAAGTAATGAGTACTTATATCAAGTTAAATATAAAAAAAAATCACGAGTTCTATTTTATTTATTAAGACACGAACTATATTTTATTATAAGATATTGTAAACAAATAAACGCACGTCAATTTAACTAAATTAATTAATTTGAGTTATCATAGTTATTTCCGAAACAAAATGTCAGAAAGTGGCGAGCGGGAATGAAAGAATTCAGTGTAACTGAATACGCATTGGTAGAGTTTGTGCGTGAGATGTCAGAGATGTTAAACTGAAGTCGGATGGAAGCTCCGAAGTGCGCGGTAACTCGATAGTTTTGCGAAGTGGTCTCTGTCGTGACGTGACACTCCAAACCTGACAAAACAAACATAAAAATGTTATGTCCGCAAAAAATATACAACTCATTGATAAATTAAGAAAATCTTGTAATGTGTCCTCCTGTTTTATTTATATTCTCGTCAAAAATAATGGTAGTTGTTCGTTAGATGATGTTTGTTTTGTGGCTGGGTGTCAAAATAAACGTAAACATAACATCGCGCCTGTAATCCCCGAAGAGGTGGGCGGAGGTGTGTGGTACACTCCCACGGTCATTATTATTAATATACTTCTAATTGGACTAGCTGCTATGTTTTGTTTTCTCAACCAAGTAACATAAAGATACTCCATTTATCTACGAGTTTCTCTGCATATTGCGTGCAAAATTTTGTTCCAATTGATCTACATATATTCCCGTGCTCACATATCCACTGTGGTCAGTACAGTTTGTACTGATTAAAATTTATTGCATTGTAATATATTTACGGTGATCGTTATACTCGTCTATATCATAAGTAAGTACATACATACTTATTAAGAATACAGTCCAAACAAAAAAATTGAGAAAGGATATTAAAAAAATACGACACAATAGCAGTGAAAAGATTATTATTCTTATAAATATTCAATTATATGTATTATTATGCCATAGCACACTAAAAGTCATTTTAATTATTTACAACAAATCATAATGTAACTTAAGCGAGGCAACGTTTTGGTAAAATTTGTTTAAATAATTACACTACGTCTTAAACTAAAGCAGGTGCTGTATTCGATTAAAAATAAACATTGTTTTTTTTCTGTTTACAGTGGTCGACTCGGGTAACTCGTACCCATAGAACAAGATAATTTAATCTGTGCATATATTATATCACTCACGTTCATTGTCGTTCATTTTTGCGCGGGAACACGTGATAAGAACCTAACCAATAAAATGTAACAAGATACATAGTAAAGACTTTTTTAATTGAATACTAACACGAAATAAGCCCTCTGAGATCTGAAAGAAACTTTTATGTAATTCAACAGTACGAAGTATTTTAACAGTTTGCGATAACATTGCAAACTACAATATATAGATATAGTGTTATTCTGATTTAAAACAAACATATTGACAACATTAATATACATTTAAATAAATAAAAATTATATATAGCATAAAAAGCCAAAACTAGTGACATAATATCTACGTTTGTTATTAGTACATTTCACGCTAGGGCCCGTACGGAGTAGGCAGAGAGTACCGACTGCTAAATATCACTATCCTTACAGACATGAAATGCATCTCCCGTATTCATCACTCTCTACGTACGTCTGTATGTAGTCCTGCACTCGGCCACTGTAAACGAAAATTCAAACCACTACGAATGCTACTATTTGCAGTATCGTGACAATCAATAATAATGATAATAATTATATAATAATAAATACAAAAAAACTTGTACATTAGCTAGGAAATAATAATCGCTTTCGTCGCGTTACATATTCAATCTAAATATTTATCGATTATTAAACATTTCGCTAAGTGCCTACAACCTAAGGTCTACACGACACGCCAATGTTAGCGACGCGCGTGTCCGCCACGCGCGATCATTTCATCATTGCGTTAATAAATATTACATAGTTACTTACTATCATAATTAAATTAATCATTTCATTTCATGTTTCATTATTTAAATAAAATATAATTATAATAATCGTAATTAAAATAGCATTCCTATTCAATATGATGTTTCTATTTTCGTCAGTGTTTAGCGCAACTTTAAGTTGGTCGAAGACATATCTGTCGAGCATCGATTAACGTTACAAACAGAAAAGTCTTGTCCGTTATTTTTATGTCTGTTAAATTTCGACGTCGGCTTACAACTGTATCGTTTGAGTTTTTCCTGTAACATCCCATTATTGAAGACCTTCTTAAGGGCATACACTCTTATATCGTTACTAAGTGGAACGCGGGTCCATCAATAACCATAAACCACCACACTGGTTAAGTACGGATACGCAAACCAGTGCGCTAACGACCTTAGGTTTTTCTACAATGACTTCCTCCAGCGTTACAGCGGTTAATATTGAATATTAAATCGCAAATGACGTTTTAACGGCAGCGACGCAAGCCAGGACTCGACCGCCAGACCGTCGGAGACTGAAATCGGAACCACTAACCGATTACTGCTGTGTTACACAAACATACTCAATCAAACGATATCATACAAAAATGTAAACCGACCTTTACAATCCTTATAATACACACAGCGAAAAGCGGTTGAATAGAATCGTATAAATACAAACAAAAATTGAATATTAAATATGTCCCCACTCCGTGGACACACCGACGTCACACACACACGCACATTACACACACATTTGGTATATTTCTCTACACTTACAGCGCGATATCTTTTGTCACATCAATCACAAAGATCGGAACGCCCGCTACCGGTTAGATAAATATGTACGTTAGTTACAATAATTATAAGTAAAAAAGTATATGCTTCACAAAAGTAATTAAATTACTCGCTTATCAATTAACGTTTTGGACAAAAGCTTATCTTACAATAATATTGTATAACCCGCGCGCGGCGACTTGGCACCCACATGTTTAAGTATAGTCATTACGATAATGCAATATGTTTTCAATGTAAATGCAGTTATACTATTACTAACAATCTCTTCAAATATATTAAACATTCAAAGTGATCAATTTACTCGGTTATCTGTGCCTTCCCTGTAAGGGACCTAACTTGACGATGAATCATATTAAAAAAATATGAAAATTTATTTTTTGCATTGCAAAACGCCCCGTGTCATTATCAAGAGGGTGCCAAGCTGTCGCGCACGTGTTATATGAACCAATGACATTCCATTAGTCCATAAGCTAAGCGTAGTTATTTTATCATTGAATGAGGCGTGGCTCATTACATTTTTAAACAATTTTAACACAATTTCACACGACAACAATCAAACGATAAAATAACTACGTTTACATTGATTCAAACAAACATTGATTCATCGACGAATGAATTACATTCATACAAACAATCCGCCCTCATGTCCGTTTATCCTGTATCATAATATCATATATCAGTATACATATATAAAAAATTAAGTCTACCTCATTTTTGGCAGTCTCCTAGCTTCCAGTACTATGCCTAATTTTTCCTTTTTCATAGCCAATGTGCTAACACGTTGCTAACAATTGCTAACAATTCGCATGCTATGCTATCTCACTCGCACACTGGCCGAATAATAATAATAATAATAAATAAATATTTCTGGACATTTGATAATTGTTTTATGATAATTTTAATTCTTCGCAATTCAAAATTGTGTTCCAATTTTAACAATGATGATTGTTCATAAAGAAGCCTACACACTTATACCGGACAAAATATATTAGGGCTTCGATACACTGTCGCACTTTCCGTCGGTGGTTATAAATAATACATTAATTTAAAGAATCGAAAAATCATAACTATATATCATTCTTATTATAAACGTGACCAATTAAAAGGATACAATAAAAGTAAGTGGGAATTTTTCAATGATTAAAAACAATCACTTTTGACAATACCGTGTTTGAAAAAAAGTTAAAACAGCTTATTTGCATCCATCTTTTTGGTCGCATCTGTTTAATTAAGGTAAAACGAAAGAAATATTACAGAACATTGATGCAATATGTTGATTTTAAAACCAATATTAAACCTTGATATTTCATTAAAAGGAACTAAAAATTTTCTTGTGACATATAATTGTATTTAATGTTAGTTTATGACAAAACATTACATTTTCAAAACAGTATTCTAGAGAAGTGGCTAATTTGACATAACACGGTATTTATAGACTGTGATAACCCACTTGGTATAGCGGTAGCTGCGCCCGCAGACACGCAAAGGTTTACAGGTTCTGTACCCCGACGGGTAGACATCTGAATAAAGAATTATCATATATTATATTATAGTAAATGGGGAATAAAGTATAAGTATTACGTTTAAAACACAATTATAAGTCTAATTTACTTAAAATAATGTTTTAAAAATGTTTAAGCTTGTATTAATAACAATATTTTAACAGATGCTTTGCTATGTTTGTAGTCTTTTTGAAAAATACTTGTTATATTATGAAAATTTTCTTTTTAACAATTACATTTTATACAATTACTTGGCTATTATTAACTATATAACTCAAACGCGTATTCACTAGGATTTTAACATCGTGTCAACTGAGATATGTTTTGATTAATTTCTTTTCGTGTCTGAAAATTATTGTATTGATGATGGTAATGATTCGACTGGCCCGCTGGTGCAGTGGTTTGTGGATCTGACTGTTGCGCCGGGGATCGTGGGCTCGAATCCCACCCAGAGTAAATGGTAGTGTAATGAGCACAAATATTTATTCAATTT